>LFYR01000981.1:1562408-1802864 GCA_001185155.1 Zostera marina | reverse complement strand
CTTCACTTGTTGTCATTGGGCCTCGTGGGCTCGTACGGTCGGGCCCATCCGTCCGTCCGTCCGCCCGCCCGTTCGTCCGTCTGGGCCGGCTGGTCCGATTCGGTCCATGGGCCGCGGTCCGCGGTCCATGGTACCAACAAGTTTCTATTAAAACTTTATAATATTGTAGTATAGAGCTTATCTAACATATCATTATTTGATTAATTATTAAAACATTATCAGGTTATTCAAATGTTTGGTTTCAATAGATTTGGGATCAATAAAAAAGCTGAAAGACCGAAATAATGAATTTAATGTTTCAAAATCAATGACATATTAAACCTGAATATATACTATATAGGGAGAGGACTTGTGCAGCTGTATCTTGTATACTTGAATACTTTTTTTTGATAACAAGGGTATCTGGGTGAAAATTACTTTCACAACGAGTTTAGAATTTTAGACTTTTAATAACTTAATAGTTAGTTACTGATTGACTTATTATAACTAGTTTAGTTAATCTTCTTGTGTTATACACTTATACTTAAATACTTGTAACTTTCTATCCATCATTGCCTATTGCCTGGCAATTTGGTACTGTGCGTTGGTGGAAGGAAGACAGGGTTTCTAATTTTTCATTTTCTTTATATTTTAAAAAAAGTAGTAAAAGTAAAAAAAAAACTAAAAAGAACAACCGTGACCTTATTTAAAATTTGGCAGTGCTGAGAAGAACAGTCATTTACTGAACTTACACCTCACTGCCTTGTTTAGTTACTATCACTGAACAGGGAACATTATCCAGACCAGAAGTAGAGAAAAATAGGTCATCGATCGATCACGTACCCATGACTCCATGAGCTATACTCATGACCAAGGTAGCCAACCCAACGTACCTCACCACTCATCAGTCAAATTAACTTCCAACACCTCATCATTATATTTATTGTACGTACACAAGTAAAGTTTAGGTTTATCCATGGGGATTTCTTAAATCTACAGACACTAGTTATTTAAATAGATTTAAATTTATTTTGTTAGATATATTATTGCAACTGATGCAGTTGTCTTAGTTTAAAGACCATAATGTACACATGGATAGTGCATTGACATATAATATTATAAGCTAGCTAGCTAGATGTGTGTGGATTGATCGAGGAGCTTTAAGATAGAAGCTAGAAATGGAAGAAGCTAGGAGTATGCAGATGAAAGAAGAAGAAGAAGTCATCCTTAAGAAGGAGGTTGCTTGCCATCCTCGGTTTGGTTTCTTAAAGAAGACCCATCTCAAACTCCTTAAGGTACCATATATATGTGTATGATGGAGTTTGGTGTGTGGGATATTGTTATTATATTAGTATTATCATTTCATGATCGATCTGTGTGTTTATCATGTTCAGGTGTGTTTGGGGGATGAAGATGATGATGGCGAAGAAAAAGAAGATAGCTGCATTGAACAAGCTGGTACTTATCATGAGGTGCTACTTGACTATAGTGGTGGTATAGAAAACGGAGTTTCTGTTTCAGAACTAGATTTGTTTATGGAAGCATACTGCATGACACTGATGGAACTGAAGAAATCAATTGAAGAGCCTATTCGTGAAGCAACTTCTTTTGTTGAGTTCATGCACTATCTGCTGCTTCATGGTAATGATCCAGCTGGATCAACCATTTTCCCATCACCATCTTCACCTGGTAATTAATTTATAGTGTTATAATTAGAACTAGAATACCCATGCACTACCATATTTTCAATTCTCAATCATTTCACTAGTCTTTCAGATGGGAAATGTGCGAAACTCAGTGTTTCCAAAACAAGTCTTTCCCATATGTATATTACTTGTAATTAATTGGTAGTTTGATTTTGGTGAGAGATAGATAGATGATGACAATGGAGAGAGAGTTTTCCTTCCTTTACCTGTAGCCTGCATCTGCGCGCGCCTGCAATAGGAAAGTAAGCATCTAAGACTCTAGGAGGGTTGTGTTTGGGGTGTTATGGAACTTATCGGGGTCAGTTGATTGTTTGAATAACCAAATAATGAGACAAGTCCTGTTACCAACGTACAGTGATATTACTGTTGAGAAGAACTGGAACTCTGGGAAGACTGTAAGGTTGTTGTTTTTTGAGTAATTATCCCATGTATTTGTGTGAGTTGTGTCGTTTTCTTTCTTTGTTCTAACTTTTTCCAGCTTTAATTTGTTTCTTTTTATCATATGATATGATTATGCATGCGAGCCAGAGAGAGACCTAGAATTGAATGACTGTCTACACTGTCAACTTGGCAGGAGAAGAAGAAGATGAACAAGTACAAGATGTGGAAGAGGCTTTTGGTGAAGAATTAATGAAGAAGCTCAGAATCAATTAATTAGTATCGATGAAGTTAATGACAATATATATTATTGCTTCTAAATCTTTTAATTTGCTTTTCTTCTTCTCGTATTATATATTTTCTTAGAACTAATTAATGATTTGTTGTGAATCAGTGAATGCATACGTGATCCACAATTTTGAATGAACTCTTTGAATTAATTAATTGGGTGTTTCTAATTTCTATGTTTGAATTAGTTGTATGTATGACAAATCAACATTAATCATTCTCGTAATAGTTTAAAAAATTATATAATATTGATGTACACAGTTTGCTAATGATGTACTGATAGATTATGTTGTCACAGTCTATTAAGACTGAGGTAATTAAACTAATTCTAAAATTTACAACACATTTTTTAATTTATTTGATTTCTATACAACATCAAAAAAAAATCAGATGGAATGATGGATGTTTAATTGTTTATATAGATAAGTATATATTATATCGAGAATTATCTATATCTATATTATATATATAGATAAAACATTCAATCATCCAACTCAAAACCAAAATCAGAAGGAAATAGATATGATGGAATCCCTTCTTTGTTAGTGGCAATCCCGGTTTCATCTTCAGATCCCCCTCTTCATCTAGAGTATAATACACATTCATTCACAGATTCACATTTTCTAATAGCAACTATAACATATGATTGAACATCAGTACTCCTCAATTCTTGCCACTTTGTTGGGTGAATGGCGAATGTGAACATGCATCTGTATTGTAAAATGAGTCATCTTCAAATGAAATAAGATTTTCATTTTTAATCTCATCCCATCTCAGCACTTCTCTGATGTATTTAAATGCCTCGTCAACTGTGATATCATCGTGTGCCATGGTAGGCCAAACGAAAAGTTTCTCATCAGTGACCGAGGAGTAGATATCCTTAAATTTCACGGCTATGTAGTGATATGCGTAGTTGGCCATGTACTGGTGGGTGGAATGAGCCCTCAATGGATTGAAGTCTTCAAACCAATCACAAACGGTTAAAGGCACTCTATTGATCTTTTCTTCCAATATATCATACTTGTTTAGGAGGAGTATGAAGGGAATCCTTCTGAAAGATGGATGCTTAATAAGAGATTCGAAAATATTTCTGCTAGCTTTCATTCTGTTATGAACAGCTCCTGACCCATCATACCACACTTGGTCATAATCACTAAGGGCAACAACAAAGATTACAGCTCGTGAATCTTCAAACATTCCCAACCACTTGCACCCTTCAACTAGTCCTTTTGAATTTACCCGAATTAGCTGGTACCTGAACAAGGATTGAAGATTAATTAAGAAAAGCTCAACTTGTGAACTGAAACCATATGGCAATGTTCATAAAAAATTATCAGAAGCACAAACAACTCAGAAAATGACTGGAAAAAATGACAAATATTTATTTACATAAAAGAAGAGAGGCGTTACTTGATGAGAGGAGGTAGGGCCTCAAAATGCTCATTGTATGATTCAGACATTGGACTTTGATCATCCAGAGAGAAATCAAGGCATGCAATGGCATTGCACATATCAACACCTTCAGCAAGCAGAATATCCATCTCGGAAGGTTCATACTCATTGCTTGATATCTCAATGGCCTGCATATTGGTGCAACAGAGAGGTTAGAATATTAAATATATTTCGAAGTATTGTCAACTATTGAAAGAAAAAACATTATTGGACGAAATTCAGGTGAGATCTCATTATTTGAGAACTAAATAAGAACTTGCACATTTAACCATTCAATCTTCATCCAACGATGAAATCATTTAATATTAAACAGGGCACATATATTGAGTAGCCATGGACTGATGCCTCGAGAGGTTGAACTCATATGAATATAGCCTGAGTTTCAATATGAAACAGAGTGTGGCACCATACACAATGGTCACATCCCTCAGAATTTCCTTTCTGACAATTTCTGGGGACCCAAGTGTGTGTTGTTTTAATCTATGATTTCTCTCAGTCCATATGTGCTATGTATGGTGAATATTACTTTATTAGAATGTTATATTTTTGGTAGAAATAGAAGAATTAGTAAATTATTTTATACATAACATGCAAAGTTAACAATTTTACTATATTAAGTTTTTTTTCTGAACAACCAAAATCTCTAATGAAGTGCGTGATTATTATTAGAAGTGCTTGTGATTTTACCAAATTAACTACAAACCAAAAACTGTATGACAACATGGAAACCAAAGTTTAACATTGCGTATTTGCATATATATAATTAAAATCAGTGTGAATTTTTCAATCTATAAAGTCATTACCCGATCTAAGAAATATTTGGCAGCATCAGGAAATGAGTCCAATTCGTTTCTTCTTTTGTATGTTTCCTGGAGTGCGGGATGTTTCCAGGCCTCATCTACAACAGGGGCATACTCACGAGTTGCGGCAGGAAAAAATGCTTCCAAATCTCCCATGGCCATGATTTCCAGTAACCAATCAGAAAAATGTTTCAATTTTTTATTGATAGAAATACGCATTGTTTTGTTGCCTCATTTTTGTTTTCTGCTGAGATTAATAAATGCACATATGATTAATTTTTTATCTTGTGATTATTAGAAATTCACAAGGGAAAAAAATGTTGCATTAACTTGGAACAGAAGACATAAACCCACCCAAGTGATTATCTATTTGCTCCAAAGCATTCTCTTCGAAACGCTCTCGCGCCTCAAGTAGGACGCCCAAGTATATATACATATTTTTTTGAATCAAAAGCTTTATATCCTGTAACTCTTCTGGTGAATACTTATTTCCGTATATGAACTTTGCCTGTTCATAGAAAAGTACGACTGTTCAAATCTTGAAAAGACACTACTAAGATGATAATTAGAGTTTTAGGATAGAAATTCAATTTTGCAGATAAAATCATAAAAATATTATTTTTGTTTAATGTTTATTGATAAAGTAGTTTAATTTTATTCTTAGTAAAGAATAACCACTTAATGTAGCTGCACTATACTAGGAATAATACACCATGGCATGATTGCCATGACCTGTAATTAATTTAGCATGTTATTAAATTACTAATTTCATAGCTTGTACCCAGATAACTTAGCTATTTATTGAAAAATGTAAAGTGTTTAGGGATTAAAAAATGTCAAACGTTTAGGATTTCAGATTACTACAAAAAAGTTGTTGGTTAGATCTAGATATCTCTATAAAAGTATTGAGGCTGTGGACTACAAAATTCAGTGAATTCATTCCATTTCTTCTAAAGAGTTACATGCAAACACCATCTATAGTATTCCATTAATTCAAATTAGAACATACAAGCCATCCTGGTCCCTGGACATCTGATCTAAAAAACACCATACCATGATAATGAATAGAGTAATTAAATTCTGAAATGGCTTTCTTAATTATATAATTATGTCCATTTCTCACTTTTTAAATGTAATTTACGAGCTACTACTACTTATTATAATTCATAACTTCATCAAAAAAAACAATGATATAAGTGATTACAGAGAAAGAAAAAAATCGAATAAAAAACAGAAATTCACATCTGCAAAATAGATAGCATGCATACCTGCTTAAATATGGTACCCATTCCTGATCCTTCAAGACCAAGTAACATAAGTTTTTGGACTCTTTTCTGCTCTAAATACTCAGGTACGGATCTGTTCGAAAAAGAAACAGCGTCTAAATTTGACCCAAGCTGGCTTCCACTCAGACCCAAGCGAGGCGAAGGCAATGATAATAAAGAGCAAAGTAAACGAGTTGATGCCTGTTTGGAAAAGGTGATATTATTCAAAATTTACAATTTATTTTGTGATCAGTTGAATGGGAAAAACTCTATAATTTGACAATAAAACACCTTAATAATGAGCTAGTACCTTCCCCCAAATGTTTCCTTTTATGTTGTTTTGTCCTTCTTCTTCATAAGAACCATCATCGTAGACCCAGAATGCAGTGTCTCTGGGGCACTGCACCTTCGACAACTATCATGAAATCATATCAATGTCTCAAAAAGTGTAAAGTTGATAAAGCCTCAGATTTTTTAAGCATGCAAAATGATGTAGGAACATTATACATGAGCTCTTGGCCCATTTCCATATTAGAGAGCCCATTATCATCTAGGTGAAAGAAGGATATAAAGAAAGGCAAAAAGAGGAGGATCCGCAGTTTTTTATTTCAATTGAGTTGCTAAGGTAACAACCTTATCTTTCTTTCTAGTTTCTTCTTATATTTCTAGTGGATTCCAGATTGGGTACTGATGGATTCCAGTATTATCTTCTCATCACTTATATATTACAGACTTACAGTGTTATCTTCACTCAGACTGAGTGCAGTATTTCCAGTACCACTGTCTGGTTTATTGATAGTGGCTACCTATTACAAAAGTAATAATAAACATAATTTGTATGTGGCCGCACTATGCAGTATGCGCCGCACACATTCATATATTTTATTTTATTTTTTAAATCAGCAAAAATCATTATAAATCATATTAACTTGGCATAAATCATTAAAAATACTTTTAAATTAAGAAAAATAAAAATTGCATGAATTACGTAGATAAAAATAAAATGATAAAAATAAGTATTATTTAGGAATAAAAAATTAAAAATAACTTGAAATAAGTATAAATTAAGAAATTTTGAAGAGCTATATTTGATAATTAATAATAGCTTGTTGGACTTGAAAGTAAACAAGCTTGTGAGTTTTTAAAATTTTAAAAATTAATTTGGGTCTGATCTTTTGTTTTTGTTTTACAGTAATATACTGTCAGATAGGCCTGTCAATGGATATCCGAAATTCGTATTCGAAATCGAATTTGATTAAGCCTAAACAAATTTCGTATTCGAATTCGTTTACGCTTAATCAAATTTGGATAATCGAATTCAGATACTTAAAATACTATCCTAAGCTAAACGAATTTGAATACCCCTAAACGAATTCAGATAATTTTATAAATATAAAATAATTTTAAATTTTTTATAATTCGGTTTAATATTTATATGTTAAATTGTGTTAGATTTATATGTTTAAAGTATTACAGGGGTTTTTATTAAAAAAAAGGTAAAATATTATTTTTTGGGTGTTTTGTAAATGTTATTCGAAGTTCGAAATTTGAAATTCGAATAATAATCGGACGAATAATAATTCGAAATTCTAATGTTTTGAGTCAGGAAAATTCTTTTAACCTCAAATTAATTATTAAATCTTTTCAATAAGCAGCCGCACGCCCGCACAGTTCGATTGGATGCAGTTTAAGAAGTCATTGCAATAATATAACGAAGAAATAATAGGAAATTATAAATAAATATTCTACCTTCAGCATCCTAAGTTCTGTTTTTGTGATTTCACGGCCATTGATGAGAACCCCTGTTCTCCCATTACTTGCAGTTTGCTGCAAAGCTTCACCAACATTCAATTTTGAAGTAATAATCCTGTCAGGTTTCTCTCCTTCCTACCACATAAATTGGAAAAAGTGAATAAGTCAAGAAGAAGATTTCAGATAGCAATTCTTTTTTTATGAAAACATATTATGGAAAATAATGCATGATTTTTAATAATTAATATTAGCTTCTTAAGCTGCAATCCCTCTTATCGAACAGATATTTAGACCGATTCACCTAAATATTTAAAACTTAACAGACTGTCACTCATCTTCTCCTCTTTCACATATATTTCAGTCAGTGGTCATCCTACTTCCGATGGCCCTGGCAATGGTTTCTTCCATTTCGAAGTTCCAGTTACTCAAGAGACGGTTCCCCCCACTTCCAGCACCTCCAACAATACGACGACCCTTACCACCTCTAGCAATTCATTATTTCTGTACCGTACATGTTTTATAGCGACGTGACTGCGTAGATGCTTTAAAAAGTATATCATAATGACATGCTCATCATGTCTTTTACTTTTACGAGACCAAATAAAAATCTTTAAAATCAATAAGAACTGGACACACATTTTTTATTGATAGTAGTATAGTACCATACAAATCATTTATAGAAACTAAGATATTATTACATAAATCTTTAATGATAGATTATGTTCTAAATTGAGTTTTTTAATCTCAATATCTCATACCATGCATACTATTATAAATCTATTTTTTAGTTCTTAATGAGCTTTAAATCCAGTATAGTTACACTACTCACCAAATGGTCTTTCATTTATTATGATGAATCCATCTTCACTCAAAGATACTAGTTTACAAATACTCCATCAGTTCAGATTAAATCGACACCCCTGAAGACATCTATGTTGATGCGACAAAGCTTAATAATGTATTATGGTTCGAATAACTGATAAAAAAAGCCCCAGAATATACAACAAAAAAGCAGAAAGAATTGCTCACCTTACCCCAAAGTCCAGAATCTTTGTCGTACCAATACTTTCCGGGCTTCAATTTCACCGGAGGATTGGGACAACCCATGATCTCATCCAGTTCATCCTGCCTTAATTGTCTTCCATTCACAATCAGTTGCTCAGGCCTCAACTGATTCACAGAACATTCCTTCTCAGCCTTCATAATCTGCTTAATCTCCAATGGACCGCACACTCTACAAAGCATCCTTGATGATTTCCCAAGAAATGACCTCTTAAGCTCATTGATCGGCATGCCAATGCAGGTAACACACTTCCTACCTTCAGGCATGGAACCCATAGCCTTGAGGAGGCAGCTACTGCAGTATTTGGCATCACACACAAAGCACGCCTCCCTCTCTAACAAAACGTTCAATTTCCCACACCTAAAGCAAGTTCTCTTTTTCTTACTTCTAACCATAACAGTGGAAGGCCATGACTTACAATGGAATGTCTCATTTCCTTTCTCCTGCAATTCAACGTTCACTACACCCTCATTCTTCACTTCCCCACTGCGAAAATTCACCATCGGATTCCCCCTCACCTCCATCTGCGAAGAACCTTGGATACGAAGAGAAGAAACTCTAGAATTAAACCTCCATTCTTCCTCTTCGCCTACAGACGGAACCACAGAAGAATAACGGGAGCTTCCACCGGGACTGAGGGACTCCGCGTTATGTAAAATCTTCTTGAACCGCGGACGAGATTTAGGACTAAACTTGGAATCGGGATTGGAACCGACGCCGACGATACGGTTTTGGCGGCGAGGGAGAGAATGTAGGTTCAAAGGTTCGTTCTTTGGGATCTCCGAGGAGATCGGGGGTCCATCATACTCGATTGCAATAGAGTAGTCAAGTTGATCCTGATCGGGGACAGGCGCACCAGGTGGAAGCATCGTCCTCAACACATCATTCCATTTATTCCCATTCTCTTCCTCGACGGACTTCGCCGTTTCCATCTCCATTGAACCCTCCTTTATTGCTCTTCCTCCGTCGATGGCGAGAAAGCCGAAGATAACGCTTTGTGGTGTCGGTGTTTCAAAATCCGTTAACTTTAACGGAGTCGGGAGAAATTAGTGTCAACGGTGGAGTTTGTTGTTGGGTTGTTGGTGTCAAAACCAGCGCACGCGGGATCTGTTGATGGTTTCTATTAGATTCAGTGAAGATGGGTCAGGGTCGCGCCTCCAATTAGTGAAACTTGATCCTATCAGAAGAACCAGACCCAACTCCCAAATGATTTCTATATATTTTTTATAAAATTATTAATTTTTAGAGAATGAATGGAAAAATCACCGTTAAAAAAATTCCATCTCATTAAAGATATAACGTTATTACCCTTTTGATCCCATCGTCAAAATTATCAAAATCAAGTGAATGTGATTAATTAAGTTAACAACTAGGGATATTTGATTTAATGATTTGTATTAACTGCTCTAGTAATTTCTCTATCTCGTTATTATTAGCTGACTAACTAGTTTCATAGTCTTAGACGAGTGACAAGTGACAACAAACCGGCTCGCTAATTTAAAAATACCAATCAAATCACTAGGCCAATGGAGCCAAACGAAGATCACATGTGGTGCGACAAGGAATCAAGGCACGACTCCTTAAGACCGTTACTCCACATTAATTCTCGATTATGGACCCCACTGGTGGAGACGTGGAGTGGGTCATATGGATCCACCGGCTACTCCCGGTTACTTTTTTTTTTGCAAATTACTCCCGGTTACTTGTAAGTTGCTAAGTTATAACTACCCGCTTGCCGACATCTCGGTACTTCATTTGTTTTCTCATTTGACCGAACTACCCTTCTTTACTACTTATGCATCGAATCCACCTTCCAATTGTGTTCATGATCTACTGATCTCTCCCGTTCTTTTTCTACTCATAGAGTGACAGTCGCAAATCTCTGTCGATTGGAAAACCTAGATCTCTCCGATTCTCATCCGTTCCTCCGTCCTCGACATTTGCTATTGCTCATCTTCAGATCTGGTGTGGTATAGTTATTCCAACTCCGATCTGTCGAGCGCGATTGCTCAGATCTAAGGGAATTCTTCTTCGATCGAGAAGGTTCTTGTTCTTTAATTGTTTTCTTGATTTTTTTGAGTCTTTTCGAAAAATCCGTACCTTTTCTGATTCGTTTATTTTTTAAATATAATTTGTTGGACTGTGATTTCAGAATTGGTTTATTGGCGATCGGGGTCGAGGATTAGTTTCTGATCATTAAATCATTCTGCATTGGTTGGTGTCTCTGGACTTTAATTTGTGCTTTTGGAATATTTGCTGATGTTTCGGTGAGAGAGAATTGGTCGGTGTCTTGCCTTGGTGATTCGCTCATGGCAGCTTTATCGGGAAAATCAGTTGAGAAAATGCAGTTTATAAACGGGGCTGACGCTCGAAACTCCGAGATGCAGTGGTTTCCGGATGAGCGGGACAGTTATATATCGTGGATAAAAGGGGAATTTGCCGCTGCTAACGCGATCATCGACGTGATGTGCCAACACTTGATGACGATTGGGGGTCATATGGCCTACGATAAGGTCATCGCGAGTATTCAGCAGCGTAGATTCAACTGGATTCCTATCATTCACATGCAGCAATACTTCTCCATCGCGGAAGTGGTCTTTGCGCTTGATCAGGCGGCTTCAATGGGGTGGCAAAGGAATCAGAGGCAGTTTGATCATAATAGATCTGTAACATCTGTTGACAGGGATTCCAGGAAAAATGGATACAGATACGGGCGTAAGTTTGAGGGTGCTGCTGCTTCACTTTCGTCCGGAGTCGCTGGAAATCCTGACAGAACAGATGATAAGTCAAAGAAAGTGGTGGATCCTAAGCAGAAGAATGGTGTTCAGAAACAAGATGGAAATAGATCCAAGTCTGTAGTAGATAGAGAAGGTAGTCAAGGTACATTTGTATTTATATTCTTATTTTATTACCTATTTACCTTTTGTTAATTATTTGTTTAAATCTAGTTGAGACGTTCGGTTCTTAGTTCGATAGTTTCATTTTTTTTTTAAATATGCCATCCCGATTTCCAAAACTGCGTTGTATGCCATTTTTCCTGAATTGCCATCGGATTCAAACTTAAAAAACAACTCATTTCTACATGGCTAAATTATCATTGGTTGATTATTGGTTGCAGGAATGCCAATCGAAGAGTACATTGGGATTTATTGATAGAGATGCAAACTAAGTAAATTTTAAGCTGTAATTAATTATGCTTATTCATTTACCTGTAAATGTAATGAGTACATCAATAACAATGTCTGTTGTCTTCAACCTCTGTTTTCAGTTTTTTACTTATCCCATATTTGAGAAAGCACCATGCTTCAAATTGAGCCTCAAATTAATTAATTATATTTATGGAAGCAATGTTCTTTCTTGGTCAATAATATTTGAATAATTTACTTTTTTTTCAATGATCAAGTGCTTGAATACCGAAATGGTATTTATTATTAGTAGTATAGGCTGTTTCTTTCTTCTCATGTTCTCTTATGACAACCAAACACCTTTTAAACTAAATTACTTTTATTAGAAGTTCTTCATTCAAAGAAACTCCAGTTAGAATTTTTTTATAACCTTGTCCTTAAATTAGATTATTAAGAATTACATTTATTTATTTATTGCACAGAGAATGAAGCTCATAGTTCAAAGAATGATTGCAGTTCAAACAATATTGAAAATACATCTGGAATTGTTTGTTCAAACAATGCTGTTGCAATAGGTGATGGGAGCATTTCATATTTTAAAATTATTTTTATTGAGTTATTTGTTGTCTACTGATAATTATTTTATAGATTCTCTTATTGACACAAGGTTCACCATTTTCTGATATTTATAAGATGTTCCGTTTCCGTTCTTCAATAAAAAAAAGATATTCTGTTCATTTGGGAATCAATTGATTGTGAATAAGTTATTTTTGATACTTTCCATGAGTTTTTCTTATTTATAATTTATGTATATTATTTAAGATGATAATAATATATTATGTAAAAGTTGATTCAACTTGATTGATAATTTGATATAAGTCTTTTGCACTCCATCTCAGGAACTGAAGGTGATGTTTTGCAAGTAGAAAATTCAGATTTAACTTCAAACGAAAATGTTAAGGATAACATGGCTCCAGTCCCTAAAACTTTTACTGGAAATCAAATGCATGATGGGAAAATGGTACGAGATGGTTAACCTAATTTGACAAATTATTTTCTCACTTGATTGTTTGTATTAAATATTCTTTTTTGAATTGTATTGTATTAAATATTCCATGCTTTGTTCCGTAGGGTAATGTCGTTGAAGGGCTCAAGCTTTATGAGGGTTTGTTTGATGATTCTGAAATTTCTAAACTCAATACACTGGCTTTTGAAATGCGAGCTGCAGGGAGAAGAAATGATTTTCAAGGCAAATATTTTTTATCTTCTAAAATTATTTTATCTCCATGCCATGTATTTATATTGCTTTTCAGACCATCTTCATGCAATATATTTATCATCTCTAAAATCTAAAAATCTGCTTTTTCATTGTTTCATGCTTATCCTAATAAAGTAAAATTCATGAAAAAATAGTTTAGTGTCATATTTATCCTAATAGATTCATATTTTGAAGAAAATATGATAAACTATTTATTAGCTAATAAACATCAACTTTTATCTCTGAATCTATTTTGCAATTTGCATCAAAAGGGTCACATTATGTAACTGTTTGTCATGTAGAATAAGAACTGAATAATTTATTCCGTAGATAGAGCACATGATCGATAGAATATATAGATCTTTGTTAACTTCGGCTGGCTTTGACTCATGGAGTTCTTATCAATGTTTGCAAGTCTGACAAATGTACTGGATCTGTTAATTATTATCCAGGCATTCTTTTTTAGTTTTAGATTGAGAAGATAGTTTTGGAGAAATACTATTTCTGGTTGTTGCTCGTAGATTTTTTGCGATTTTCAAAGATGTCATAGGTCTTAATATTTCTGGTTTGACATCTATCATGGATCATCATGTCTCAGTCCAATAGTTTGTTATTTTGTGTTTCTATCAATCAAATGTATCATAATACTTTCAACTCTTACCATATAAGTTTTGATACATTGATAGTAGGATGGTAGGATAATAGGCAAATACTCAAATAGTTGCTTGTCGATCTCTCTATTCATGGTATGCATTACTTATTGCAGTAGCATACACCTATGCAGAATGTTTGTACTACAGAGATTCGAATTACTGTGATTAGGTATCTCTATTATTTAGTAAATTATTCAAACAGTTTAATTTCATCCGTAAATTATGTTGCACTCATTTTTAGGTTTTGCAATATCAAAAGAGAGTTTCGACATTCTACATTTTGGACATAAATGCAACATTGAAAATATTACATTTTTACCAGAATAATTTACATTTCTGTGTACAAATACAAGAGACCATAAGTCACTTATTCTCTAGAACTCAATTGATCAAAACATCTGAATTCCTAAACCATGCCTTATGGAATCTCTAATTTCCCAACACCAGCCTTAAACAACCCTTATATTAGAGTGGGAGACATGATAGAAGCTTGCCAGAAGTTCACATACCATTCCCCTCCTTGGTGTCTGCACCGGAATATTTTGGAAGGACTGACTTGGCATATCTGGTCCGAGAGGAACAGAAGGCTGAGGCAGCATAAATTAAGTCCACCTGAATCTCTTCTAGATGAAATCACCAAGAACTCCAGTTTATCTTTTAGACAAGAGCTTTTCAAGAAAAATTGCATTTCACAATTGGAGGAGAAAGACTACTATGTAGGTTTGGGAGACCAACCTCCTGAGGCATAGCATATAGTTACTTTATCATTATGTGTAAATGCTATATAGGAGAGACTTGATGGGATCCCCCATCTCCCTCTATCTTTTTTGTATCTCTTTCATTTTGTAATGGACAATGCCCTTCATTTCTCAATGAAAAAAAATACTTCTTGCAAAAAAATATTTACATTTCTATGTGGTTTCCAGCAAGTCATACATTTGTAGTCTCAAAGAGACCAATGAAAGGACATGGAAGAGAAATGATTCAAGTTGGAGTTCCCATTATTGATGGACTCACAGAGGATGAAAGTATAACTGGTCCTTCTAAAGGCAAGTATTTTTTAATATTAAATCAAATGTATATGACTTCTCTGTTTGTAATGTTTTAAAAAAAAATTATCCTCTTACTAAATGTACCACAGAGCGGAAAGTTGAGAAAATTCCTACCTTATTCGAAGATGTCTTTAATAAATTGTCACGGCTTCAGATTGTCACTGAGACACCAGATTATTGTACCATTGATTTCTTTTATGAGGTTTGCATTGTATTAATAGTTTTAAATTTTAATAGTATTTAATATTTTATTCTACAAAGTTATTTTGTGATTTTATGTGTAGGGGGATCATTCACAGCCTCACATATGGTTTCCTTGGTATGGTAGACCTATTTTCAATCTTATGTTAACAGATTGTGACATGGTTTTTGGACGCGTGATTAATCTCGATACTAAAGGATCTTATCGTGGTTCTCTTAAACTTCCACTAATTAAAGGGTATGCATTGATTTATAATTCATTTTCTTTTTACTCTTTTCATGATATTTCTCAGTATAGAAATTTTACTTCTGTCGGTTTTGTGTAGCATTATTTTTTTACAAAAAATTATGTATTAGTGGTGTCACTGGTATGTCCTATATGTAGGAAAATGCAATTTTTAAAAATAATAGGATATTCAAAAAAATATTAAAATAATTTTAACTTAAGAAAGTTGTATTGGTAAAATAGGCAGTTGGATTGCTCTTTAATCCTGCTACACCTACCTAACTTGGGGAAATTAAAGCTTCCCTAAATATAATGCATGCTGGGGGGAGGATTCTACATATAGTTTTTAAATTTCTGACACTGAGGAAGCACTTAAGCACCTAGTGGATAGGGGTTATTGCATGAGATGAGTTTGACCTTCCTATTGACCTACTGAGTACTGACTTTTTCAATTACTTGAGTTTATTAATAAGTATATATTAAAATTTGCAGCATATTACACAAATATAAGAAAAGTTCATTTTTATTGATTTTTAGATTTTACTAACTATGAACAAATTTGTATATGGGTAGAAGACTCTCAAATGAGCATACCTTCATCATATTGTAATTTAAATTTTGACGGATACCTACTTTGAAATTTTGGAAAATTATTGTAGTATAATTTATTTAGGCATTACATCACAGTATCAGACTATCACAATTTATTAAATTTGGAAATTTTAAAATGTTGCATTTATTAAATTTTATTATACTTTTCTTACTGCTTCCATTATTGTATTTTGTTTTCTACCCATAAGAAAAGTATAATAAATTTGTCATTTCCTGTTGTTTTACAGATCTCTGATCAAACTGCAAGGTAAAAGTGTTGATTATGCGAAACACGCCATAACTTCAGAACGAAAGCAAAGAATCATTCTTACATTTGGTAAATCTCAACCAAAGAAGTGTATATCTCAATCTTCAACGTGGTTTCCACCTGCAAATCGATCATCAAATTTTCCCCACCATTTGTCTGGGATCAAACATTATGGACATGTTCCTACCACTGGTGTATTGCAGGCTTCACCAACACTACTACGACATATGCATACAACCAATGAGATGCAACCATTGTTGATTAAAGGAACTGGTATTAGTGCTGCTAATACTGTGCCTTATTCTCTAAGTCATATATCTTCTGCATGGACAGTGCCTATTCCATCTAGTTACAATGCTCCTCACCATCCTCTTCCTGGCACTGGAGTTTTTCTTCCTCCTCCAGACTCAAGCCATCAGCCTTTTTCAAGAAATCTAATATCTTGCGTGGTCAGTAGGCAATCTAACGATGTGTCAATCTCGTCACCTAATGGTGAAAATGAGAAGGACATATCTAAGATCGACTGCAATAATTCTTCTTCGAAGGATACATCTGATGTAACAAGCCAAAAAAAAAAGTGTAATGGAACTCCAATCAGCAGTGATCTTACTGATTCCAAAAATATGAACAAGGAAGAGCAGGCTGAGCAGTGCTGCACAAATGGCAACGACGAACACAAATGATTTAAGGGGGAGGTTTGTTACATTTCAAGCATTTTGATGGAATATATTTACCATAAAGTTAAAAAATAAACTTATAAAGATCGAAAAAGTGCTTGAATCTCTTCTTTAGTTTCTTTTTTTAACCCCACTTTTTAATTATTAGGACTAAGAACTGTTTATCTCAGTTTCAGTCTTTCAGATACTTGTTTATCTCAGTCTCAATTCTAATAGTATATCAACTTTACTCTTATTGAGCTTCTAACTTTTACTTGGTTCGCTTGGCCTACTCCGGTGGAGCTATTGAGCCTTCTTGATGACAGAGTCTTCAATTAATAAATCCCCATTCAGCCATTGAGCATTGTTTCGAAAATCTAATTCAACTGTAACATCTGGATGAGGATTTAATGCACAACCCACATAATCAGTTGAATATCTTTGAGGCTGTGAATAATAATTTTGAAGAAGTTTAGTTATTTTATTACTTTCATATCTATGAATATGAATCTATGATGCACTTCAGATGCGTATCTTGAATGTATGTTATCAAATCGTGTTTATTAATATTTAATTCATGTACAAAACACTAATAATATATTATACAAAACATATAAGAATATGTTGAAATCTAAAATAAAATAGAAGTTTTACCATAACACTGAGTTCAGGACTTAATTGAAATAAATATAACTCTAAGGTTATAATAAAACAGAATAAACTGTTTTGTTTATAATCAAGAAAGGGTTGTTCATAAATATTTCAATAAATGGACTCAAGTGCAATTAAAAGAAATAAAAGGTTATTACAAAAGAAATAAAATAACTGGAATAATTTGATATATGGATCAAGTTGTGAATAACCCAATTACTTAATAATTCTTTGATACATAAGAAATATGATATTAACTTAAAAACTATTAAATAAATGTCACAAACTAAAATCAATGACTCATTTATTATTACTGATAAGTTTGTGTATTTGTGCAGCAATTATTACAACTAACAACACCCTAATCGGATCCGGATCCAGACTCAGTTTAGACCGGCCCGAGATCCGATTAAATTAAATTAGTTTCAATCAAATAAATTAGTTGTTAATTAATTGTAATAATTAGTTATAAACAGTGTATAAATAATTAGGTTCTAAACTTGAATAATCAATTCAATTTTACATAAGTTAATCAAAGATTAACTAAATTTCATAATTTCCCTCCATTTTCCCTTCTTCCCTACATCGCCCACTAGAATTGCACTTCTCAAGCCTAATTATGAAAATACCGTCATCAATGACACTGACGAGAACTGGAGTGGAGGATTGTCGTCATTTGGAAGAGCAGCTCATACTCAAATGAAGATGGAAGATTTCCTTGAGAAAGTGACGGAGAAGCTTAGAATGGAAGTGCAAGGAAGATCAAGCAGGAACTCTAGTTATATGTATGATCAAGAAATGGTAATTGGTTTAATTAGTTCCCCCCCCCTCTTTTCTTCTGGGCGGAAAACCTTAGAGGCAAATCGACCGGTGAAGTCTGCCAACGGCTCTCTGGACTTCGGAAGATCCAACGTCGTTTCCGGCGACTCGTTCTCACCAGAAAATAATAAAACACTAATACATATACGACGCAAAATAATATACTGTAAAAGACAATAACACAAAAGACAATAATTAATAGTAAAGAATACGGTTAGTAACATAAAAAAGTAAAAATAAAAAAACAATCGATAACAACAACAGTTGAATAAAAAACTCATATTAAATGAGGTAAATAATAAGTATTAACGATTAAGTAGTAATTAGTAAATAACACACACGACTACATGAGCCAAAGCTCATATTATTTGCTAAGGGTATGATTGTAATTTCATAGTTATAGTCAGAGACAAAACACAAATGACAAAACCAATTAACTTTGATCTGTAAACCAAATAGGCAAATACCGATGCCGCACTGTCAAATATCAATATATGAATCACTGTTTCGGAGTGAGAAGCTGGGAAACACAAAGACAGTTCCGCCGGGGTCAAAGACGAGAAAGGGGGGAAACCGAGTTCAGATCCGAATCTTCCGGTATTTCCCCAATCCAATCCCCAACGTCTACCATCAACCTGACCAACCGCGCCTACCATATTGCCGTCCGTTCAGAATCCTACACCAAAATCTGGTACAAGATCCACAGGATCGACGATTCCGAATCCACATCATCACCGGCTTCAACAATCCTGGAACCCGACAAAGCATCGATCTCAAGAGCTCTAACTGAAATACCCCAAACTAAAACTATCTCTCTCATCTCCGATTACTTTGACTATAGCGAGCACACCAACCATTTGTGTATAGACCTCCACTACTCCATCGGCCACGCTCGAACCATCTACGACCCACTGAAAGACATCCTCCTCCTCCCCTCGCCCGAAATCTCCATCGCGTTCGGCAGATTCCAAACCGCCGCCAATCCATTTCCTGAACTACCATCTCGCGACTTCGACACGGTCCAACACCGGCTTCAGGCCTTGAGAGACCTTCTGAACACCGAAATGAAGAGGAGGAGATGGAGGAGGAAGTCGGGTGAGATCATGCAAATGGAAGAAGCGGCAAAGGGGGCGTTTGTTCTTAGGAACGAACTACGGACAATAGAGAGGCTGGTGTGTCGACTTCATGCGACGGTCGAGAGTAACATAGGATGGTTGAGGATGGGGGAACGAACGGAGGTAGCGATGATGGTGGTTCTGGAACTTAGGAGGAATCTGAGTGGATTTGACGTACAGTTGGGTGATCTTGAACAGCATTTATGCTCTTGCTTGAATTTTGTAAATCAAACAAGGGTTAAGTTGTTCCATCAAGTGATGTTCCGTCGCAACACCCGATAGTGATAGCTAATGTGATGCTTACTTACTCCATATACCTCAACAACACCCATGGATGATGGATGGAAAAGTGTTGCAGCGGCGGCAGCGATTGCTACGTTCACCGAATCACCGGGACCGGTACGCCCCAAAATTGAATTTCAAGACCAAAAGAAATTGAATTTACTTTTTTATTTATTTGATGAAAGATTAAAATTTCGAAATAAAAGAAATTAACTAGGTGTGAGAACGGGTACGGTTCGCCCTTGACCCATGAGGAGTAGGTCATCCGCCCCGGTCTACTCAGGGCAAGACTACCTCATCGGGCAACCCACTTCGTCTCACAATCTCACCCCTGATTAACTAAATGAAAGAAAAATGATTAATTGAGGACTTGATCTCAATTAAGTTAAGTATAACTTTAATTTTAAATAGGGGTATATATATAAATTAAAAGAGAAGAGAAGGAGGCAAATCAATAATATTCTGCTCACAGCATATACAGAGGAATACACTCGGAATCTCTTCGCCGTTGGGAAAATCAAGACAGCGACTGTGCTGCCATACTTCACAGACGTCGCAAGATATCATCCTCTCCCCGTCATTTTCTTTGGCGCCACAAGGGCAATCCACTACCCTTCCACTGTAACCCTCGTAGATAACTTCCTCTTCGTTAATAATCCTGTTGCTACCGACGACGGCGATACTCCCGCCGGTTGCTTCCACGATGCTCATGACAAGCTCCGCGTCGGAATCTCCTCCTTCCACCAGAGACTCGGCCACAAATGAATGCAGTCCGAGATACGTCTCTCTGAAGTAGGTCTCGGCTATCATCTTCAGATCGCCAACAGTGGTGTTAGCCGGGATTAGGATTGGATCGTAGGAATGGATGGGCCATTCAGTTTTGAAATTGACAGTGCACAACACTTGGATTCTGTTGTCAGTTATCGTGTTCTTTCGGAGGGCCAATTGGTCGCCGTTGTAGTCTCTAACGAGGTGCTTGGTGTCTAGGATGACTCTAACGGCGAGAGGGATGGTGCTGAAGATTCCGGTCATCACCGTCGGACTATGTTCTTTGAGAATGTACTTGTAGAGATAAAACATGTCCCGCATGAGTTGCATTCGGGTCAGGTGTTGAGGTCGGGATCTTAAGAACATTCCAGACGTCGGTGGAAGCCGTTGGTTATAATGATCTTCGGCGTTCCCACCTCCGGAGGAGATGGAATGGGAGATGTCTTCAAGGCAGTATTCGAGAACTTTGGTCACCGGATTGACTAACCGGCGCACCATATGAGTACCAACGACATGGTTTCCGATCGATTTCAGAACAAAGTCGAGTAAACCCGTATCCCCAATATAAATCCTCGCCGTATCTCTTACATCCTGTCTCGGAATCCACTGGTTTCCAGCTTTCTTCAACGTATCGACGATCACCTGCGCCGCCATCTCCACCCTCTTGGACGACCATCTGCACGCCGGCTGGGAGGCAATGCCTTGGAAATTCATCGCCGTCATTGTCTCTGGAGGGAGGTGGCGTTTGAGTTCAAGCATGAAATGGAAAAGCTGGCCGAGAGTTAAAATTGAGTTGCATGCTATCGTTTGATATTTGGCGATGATCGCCGGAATCTCATGTCTCAGACTGCCAAAGTGAGGAACCAGAAGACAGAGTGGTAGTGATTGAAGAGCTTCCATAGAATCCCGGTACATCCGATGTGTCACGCCATAACTTCCTCTTCCATATCTATACCCCCAATTTCCAAACCACGTCTTTCCATACCCTACCCCATAGATCAACCTTAAGCTCATCGCCCCCCTCCTCGCTGTATCCGTCAAGCTCACCTTCCTGTACATCAAATAATCAGAGTCCTGAAAATGAATATCATTATGATTGAATTAATATATAGATTGCATACCTGAGATTCAGAGCGGAACAGAGTCGGTTCCACAAGTCAAGAATCTGATGACCGGAGACAACTTCGGAGCCACCGGCAATACCGTTGACGGAAAGAAGATGTCCGAAACCATTGGAATGGACGACGGCATGCATAAGTTGATGTTGACTTTGTAACTTATCAGAACCAGAAGCTTTGTTGATAACATTACAGCTGTAATAATTTCCAGTTCCTACCTCGCCACCCCCACCACCGCCTTCGTTATCTCCTCCTCCATTCGCCATCCTTGCACCGGTTCTCCACGCCGGCAACACAAAGTGGTACCTCTTACGACAAATCATATGATGTCCCCATCCTACACAATCAAACATGTTAATTAGCTCGTAAGCCAAAAAGATCCAAACCCATTATGCATGCATGCATTGATGCATACGTACATACCTACGTATTTACAGTGATGGCACTGGCGGAACTGGGAGGAGCTATCGACTGTTTCTTCAATAGCATACAAAGTGAGGTTCAACAGAGGGCGGGAGTGGAGTTCCAGCTGAAACGACCAGCGATGGTTCAAAGCTCCGCCATCGTGGTCACCCAAGTCAAGAAGGACCCTGATATTTTCCTGAAAAGTTCCATCGAAGTGAACTGGGTTCCCCGGAGTGCAGAAATTCTTGAAGCTGAATATCCGATCACCTTGTTTTCTCTTCTTCGACCCTCCGGTGAACGCATGGTTCATCGTCGATCCTTCTACCGGCGGCCACCACCACCACTAGTACGTACTGCTGGATTAATACACATCGATATATATATATATTCATAGAAAGATGAAGGGAAGAGATCACACAGATAGTACCTCGTTATAAATTTACTGGGAACATGACAAGCATGAATAATTTCAATAAATTAGCTAGAACTTGTTCGAATTGGTCGGATCGAGGAGGACTGTGTGTTTCGATTAATTTATATTTTCCAAACCAAATTTTTCATGGTAACTGCATAATTCATAAATATTTTTTTTATATGGAAAGATGTAAGAAATAAACTTGTGTTAAGATGGATAAAAACACACTATAGACCTACATAACTTATTAAGAAAACAGGAAAATTTATCCTGAAGACAGAAGTGGGGAAAAAACTGAAAAACAGCAGGTAAAAATACAACAAGATATTGTCTATGACGAGATTTTTTGAAATTTATTTCTACTATCCCTTGAATTTTCATTTCTGTTGCGCTTACCATCAAAGAACCTGCCTCTCCTACCTCTACCACCACCCCTGCAGAATAAAATTGCAAACAATATATCAGATAAATGAAGATTACATGTTTGGACTTTAAATAGAACAAAAAGAGAAAATGACATTGTACCTCCCGCCTCTAGTATTGCCTTTAAACCTTCCCTGACCGGTGCGCAATGTAGCCCAATATTCCTTCTCAGCATCACCTGGAAATCAAAGTAGCCACGGAATATTTTTAATACTGCCACATAATAATATTATCAAGCAGGACTATAAACTTGCATTTACCAGTTACAGATTGCAGGGTAAGAACAGATTTTTTGACGGTGAAACTTTCATCTTCGGAGATTAATGCTGCTGTACGAGCATTACTGGAAGCATCTGGATCCTCAAACCGGATAAATCCAGATTCATCTCCCATTTTAAAATCGATGAACTTAAAAAAAACAGCAAATAATGACAATTACATTACATAAATCTAAATGAAAGGCAATTGAAGACTAAACCTATTTTGCTAATATAACAGAATTTATCCATAAATTATTTAAAATTTATTACCTTGACAGTTCCAAACTTCTGAAAGATTTCTTTAAGATCCTCCCTTGTAACTATTTCTTCTTGTGATTCGGTGTCTTTTTTTTCATCTGCTGCTCCATCAGGCTTGCTACTCTCATTGGAATTTTCGACGTCCACGCTCTCAGTTTTTTGCACAACAACATCATCAGAAATTTCCTCCACTCCATTACTAGCATCATCTTTTGGTCGCACAATCTTGTTCACATGATCTTCACTAGAAACTTTCTTTAATTTAAAACCAAGAATTAATCCTTTTGGGTAGCTAAAAGGGTAAAAAGAAGAAAAAAATCAGCTAAATAATTCACTTCAAATAAAATAATGTAGCAATCAAAAGATGATAATTTCAAAACTACCCGTCACTCCTATCTTTGGGATTGTTCTCTGAACAAGATTTTTCAGGGTAAGACTTATCAAACTCGACTTTATTCTTCTCTCTTTCGGAGTCGAAATCCTTTCTGATCAATCCAAATTTAACCGATAATAAAACTTCGTTGACAATTTAATATCTCAAAAGAAACCAAAAAAAATTCAAAGCTCGCTAAAGTTAACTAATTTGGTAAAACGATTAGATGTTACTAAAAAAATCACTTTTACTAAAAAATATGATGAATGCAAAAGAATAATCTAAAAATTCAAAATTGTGATAAAAACTTTAAGATCCTTTGTGAAATAGAAGGTCCACCGTCTATGAAATACGATAATTAAAATTGTACAATCCCTTGCAAAAGATTATACATTTTATAATCTAATTTATGCATGCAATATATTAATAAAAAAATAAGTTTCCAAATACCAGAAGGAAATATAAAACAATACCACAAAAATTAGAAACAATATAAGATAGTACCATAAGTAAGGGCGAGGACGGGGTGGGTCGCCCCGGGCTCGCCCCACGCCCCGGTCATATTCCGGGGCGGGTCTCGGGGCAAGCTCAACCCCGACCGGGTCGCCCCGTTATTTTTAGTTTTAATTAAATATATTAATATCCTATATTCCTTTCCTATGATCCTATTTAACTACTAACTAGTGACTAATAAGTGATACTGACAGTGGACAACCGGACAAAATAATATATTATTATCTCAAAACGCAAGGAGTGACTCGTCCTCGTAAAACGCAAAGCCGTTATAATTATTTATAATTGTTTTTTTTATAACTTATAAATTTTAATTGTTCATTACTTCAGGTTTATATAGAATTATAAATTTTTTATTTTTTTATTTGGTAGATAATTAGATGTGGGTCGCCCCGGATTCGACCCGTTCCGCGCCCCGGTCGTCGGGGCAGGGGCGGGTCTTGAGGCAGGGAGTCAGAGTACCTGACCCGCCCCCGTTCCGCACCCCATTTTTAGAAGTGGGGCGGATACTAGGGTAGGGCCACCCCGCCCGCGACCCGTTCTCACCCCTAACCATAAGGGTATAAAAATTCTATAAGGGTGGTGTCTATCTATTTATCTATATATAATAAGAACAAAAGAAAAACATGTAATGTATTTTTGAATGTAATAGCTTACTTAGTTTTTAATTCTAAATCTGCTCCTTCATAAACGAGAGTCTTCCCTAAAGCAGTTTTGGCTTCTCCCTCATCAGAAAATTCAACCAAAGCAGTACCGCAAAAGAGCCTTTTGTCAACCAGAAGACGAGGCAGCCTCACACTATTTACCTGCATGATTACAAATATAGATGCGGCATTACAATTTAAGAGATGTGATTAGGAAATTCGTTCAAAAATATTAGGATCTAAAGTCTAAATTGATATAATTATGTTTAACAATCACTCGTCAATACTAAGGAGTAACAGCTTGAATACCCTGGATAAATAAGACCTCTATTAGTGATATTATAAGGGTATTTGTATAATTAGTTAATAAATCTGCAATTAACTAATTAGATCTAGAAACTTCTGAGATTATTTAGATCTAACAGAATAATTAGTATAATTCTGTTAGATCTCAATCCACCTAAAATGTATATAAATTAATTAATAACATTTTAGGTGGGATCGATCACTTTTGGATTTCCCCATTTTCAGACCTTTCTCTGCTCACATCATTCATATTATACTAATTATTCTGTTAGATCTAAATCTCAGAAGTTTCTAGATCTAATTAGTTAATTACAGATTTATTAACTAATTACACAAACACCCTTATAATATCACTAATAACCTCTTAATTTAACTAATTCCATACATGCCTGCAAATTTATACATGACGAAAAATGGGATTTCAGATAATTGGTGTTGATAAAAAATTCTGAACAATTACTTAAAATTCACTTCCGTCACCTTCTCAAGTAAATAAAAACACTTTGGTGATGATATTTTATACTTTCATGCAAAGCCTGAAGACGGAATTATTTCTAAAGAACCATGACTCGCATTATAAATAAAATTGACGAAATATGAATGCCTACCGTGCCATGTTCGTTGAAAAAAGATCCAATGTCTTCAATAGTAACATTATAAGGAAGAGGAGAAACAGCAACAGTTCTGGAGTCCACTTGTTCAATAATTTCCTCAACGTTAGGAATCTCAGTACTTCTTCCAACCCTCTTGCCTAAAAGAGAAATATCAATAAAGAAACATAACTTATAATCCCTAAATCCTAAAGCATAAAAACTACCAAATCTAAAGAGAGTTCTGTTGGATATTGGAACGGTGGAGGAGGAAGGCGACGACACCATGGATGGATTGAATTGGATTGGCTGATGCTCGACATTGTAACTGAATGAACAAGATAGGTGATTTTGGCTAATAATCGAGATGATTATTGAGCTCTTAAAGGTTGTAACAAACCCTTTACAATTGTGGGTGGGTTTTGTCACTAGCTAATTACACAAATACTACATATATATTTAGATATTATATATATATATCCAATAAGTTCTTCTTAAAATATCAAAACATATAAATAATTCAAAAAACAAAGCTAAAAATTTCCTACTTGAAAGATGAAATTGTCTTTTAAGTCACTTATGATGCAACAGTCACCATCTTAAAAATAAAACAAACAGAAAAAAATACTCACAGTCTTCTGAAATTTTGAGGGTCGAGCAATTCTTCAAAGTTTCCGCAACAGACAAAACCACATCTTCAGGAACCATATCCGGCTTCACATCATCTTTCAAACCAAGATGTGATTTCATCTTTGCAAATGAACAGATCAAGTTCAATGCCACCACTATATAAAAACACAATAAAATACCCATCTAATCAAAACAAAAAATCGAATGGCGTAACAAAGAACTCTAAAGAATAATAACAAAAATTCCTAGTGTTTAACATACATCCTCCTTCGCTTTCGGCAACAGTCTTCTTGAGGAAATTATCTTTGGGGAGATTACTATCGCTAAAATAAAACTGCACCTAAAATATAATAAAAGAATGTAGAAAAAAAAACCATCACAAACCATAACAGGACATCAGCTTCTTTTGGTCGAAATCGTGGAAAGAAGGAATGAACAAAAATAGAAGAGTTAGTAAAAGAACCTGGCGCATAACATCTTTGGCCTTTTTCCCTTCAAAAGCTGAAATCGTCATCCGAATAACAACGACAGTTGCAGCAAACTTGCAGTTAAAAAAGGGTACGTTTTTAAAACCCTAGCTCTAACAAAAAATTGATCGTTTTTATAAAAGTATAAACACGGGCTTCAATTAAAACACAATCCGATTATCGCACACGTATGATAATGTTGGCACTTTAGTGGCCAGTGGGACCCACGCGCGCCTTTTATATATCTCTAAAAATTTAAAAGGGCATATTATGAATCTAGTCCTAAGCTGTTTTGATTTTTAAAAATACCCACCGAATCTATATACCCACCACCTAAACACAATTATATGTCATTTAACAACCTTTTTGTAAACAATCACGAATCAGTCTAAAGTATGGGGTATCCATTGGTCCCTGATAGGGGCAACATCATGGATGATATGACGAGAGCGTAATGCAAGGAGACGATCCAGTGCAACATGCTTGGAGAAAACTACCGATGTCAGGTCTTCGGGAAGGAAGGTACAAAAGAAAACATCGAACCAGTAAAGAACAGCAAGGAGTCGCGTTATGGGATGTTCACATGTTGCTTGCTGGTGGTAATAATGTTCAGGGAAGTTAATTAGATCTTTATTTTCTTTTAGTTTAATTTATTGTTTACATACTGTAAAAACTCTTTGTTTTAATTTTATTTTCATGTTGTAAAAACTTTTTATTCATTTAATACCAAGTACCACTATCAAAAAAAATGTCATTTAACAAAATTTGTTCTTAATCTACCCTCATCTTCATCTCATAACCAACATTATCTATATAAGTTAACTCTATCCATGGAGTCGAGGGAGCAATGGTTGAAGTTAATTCTAGACACCGATAGACAGAGTTTGTCCACCAGCCCCAGTTGAGGGGTACTAGTGATACCAAGTCCGGTAAAAAGAAGGTCCTCATGCGTTTGTTACCAACGTAAGGTCTTAGAAGTTCGAGAAAAATCAGATAACGTAAAACCGCCTTTTAGCTTTGAACCAGGTTAGGATCAAACTCTCCACTCACATTATAGACAAAGATGATGACTTATGAGAAGATAAATCACTCTAGAGGGAATCGACCAGAATTCCGTTCGATTGACCTACCCTAGTCGTTCCTCTGACCGACCGAAAAGGAGATTGATTGCCTTTAGAACCGAGATCACTCATGGTGTGGTGAAAAGACCGCATTCCGCCCTCTGGAAAAGCTATAAATAGGGGTGGAGACTGGGGATTGATCATTTGAGAGAGAATTTCAAACAACCAACCTTATTTTTTTTTAAAGCAATTAAATTTTATCAAAATAAGTTTACAAAAAATAGAATATAGAAATAGAAACAGAAGTAGAAAAAAATGAACAAAAAACTTATTGATTTTCTCTCGTTAGCTATGTAGTCACGACCAACCTTTTTCTTTTGAGTGAAAAGAGGAGAACGTGCGACTAAAGATCCAGAACTTCCAATAAAAAAAAATCGTCTATTTCTTTTTTAATATCTGAGATTAAACAAACTTTAAAAAAAAATTAGATTAAACCAACTTAAATTTTAAATTTTTAACTGATATTTTAAACCAATAATAAAAATTAAAAAGTGATATATATTTAAAAATAAAAGAGTTAAAATTTAAAAAGGTGCAAACTTCACTATTTTTTATTATTATTTTATTTATTAAAATAAATAAAAACAGTAATATTATACAGCAAGGCGCCAGCCGGGAGGGAATCACCGAATCAGGGAGGGAAAGTCATCGTTCATTTCGTCTGAACATTCTCCAACATCCCAAGGTCAATTTCAATCCGACGGTGGCGACTGAGATCAGTTTTCGTGGTTGAGGATATCGCGGCGGTGGAAACGGGAAGGGATTTGCGATTTTGTTTTTGCTGCCTCTATAGATCCAATTGGCTGAATCATGGCGCATTCGGGGATGAGGGGTCTATCGGTGTTCATCAGTGATATACGTAACTGCCGGAACAAGGAACTTGAGAGGATTCGGGTTGACAAAGAGCTCGGACACATCCGCACTCGCTTCAAAAGCGAAAAGGTCTCACTTCTTCTCCTCTTTCATCTTGTTCTTTTTAGGATGATCGTTTAACTTTCTTTTTTCTGGTAGATGGGAACATGGAGATGGGGGTAGGGATGAGAAATGTAGATGTCTAGGGGTTTAGTTAGTTTGCTTAGCTATTGTGCTACCTTGGATTATTTTTCTAACGGATCATAGATAAATAAATTGATTGGAAATTTATCTAAGGTGTTTGGATGCGTTTTGATTTTAAACATATGGAAATCAGATGTTAAAAAAATCACTCCATTGACTGAAGTTTTGGGTTAACAAAACCTTCTTTAGAGGACCCCTTGAAGACTGACCACTCAAAGAATGATCCAAATCACTAGACAAAACTGTGTGATTAAATATATGAATCCGAGGTTAAATCTCAATGAATACAAGGCAAGACTTAACCAGAAATTAGTTTCCAAATTTGACGACGGAATTAGCGACAGATTTGATTTCAATATCTCGCATGGAAAGTGTTTTTTGCAGTGAGAGTTAGTTGCCTTGATAGATTGGGGACAGAAACTTATAGCACCACCTATGGCGGTATTGGAATTAGCAAGCAAGAGGGTTCATAATGCACTTAGCGCACTCTCAATTTTATGCAATTTGGTTCTTATCAATGAAATTAATTTGCCTAGTTTTAAAAAGGGTTAAGAATTTGATTTTTTTATTCTGAACTATTCTAACTGAAATGATGATTTTTTTCCTGTCAGGGTTTGAGTTTCTATGAGAAAAAGAAATATGTATGGAAGGTGCTTTACATTTACATGCTAGGATATGACGTAGATTTTGGGCACATGGAAACCCTTTCTTTAATATCAGCACCAAAATATGGAGAGAAACAGGTAAGCTGTTCTCAGCATATCAGCACTATTTACAGCTGTCTTTAATATCAGCACCATTTACAGCTTACCTGTTTTTCGTCATTTATACGTGATGGTCACAATGTCACACCAACTCATGACTACGTAATTGATAAAAAATACATTTCATCCATTATTTTGAAAGCGTTGCTTAAAGCTCTCTAGAAGGAGCGCTTTTCTTAGAGAGGGTAATCTGACAGGTTCGGGCAAAGATCCGCCCGATTACCAATTACACCTATTATTTATCAATATTTTCACGTAATATACTTCTTTTCCTATTCTACCCCTCTATTCTAAGTTTCTAACTTAGATTAAAAACCCTCACCACACTTTCAGATTTTAGTTGGATTTAATTTTAGTTGTATGAATTAAATCATTAACGTTCTATTACATGTGTTTTTATACTTTTATAAGGTATTTTTAATTTTCTATAGGGTTTATATGTATTTATATAGGATTATATGTATTTTTACAGGATATTACTAAAATACCCTTGGCGCTTTAAGCGCCCAAAGCGAAAAAGGTCTTCCTGAAAAGTGAAAGCGCTTTTCGCTTTTTTGAACTATGATTTCATCTATGTTTTAAAGTTGAAACTATTGCTTCAATTTAGAGAATATGTCGAATGATTTCATTTGTTCTTGATATATATATGGGGTCATTAGTTATTTAGATGTATTCTCAATAAATAGCAAATAATTTATTTGGTTATTCTACAAGTAACTATTGGCAATACTTCCCAGGTTGGTTACATAGCCACATCATGCTTACTCAATGAAAATTGTGATTTTTTAAGGATAGTCATAAACAGTGTTCGAAATGACATTATTGGTCGCAACGAGACTTTTCAATGTTTGGCATTGACTTTGGTATGGCTTTGATTTAACTTTCATAGTATATTTGATTATTTTCTTAATTATAATCACAAATCACAATTATATTTTCATCATTTGAATTATTCCGACATTTTATTATATTTGAGTTTCAAGTTTCATTTCAATAACAACCCTTTGAGCCATTTAAGATTTGAAAACTCTTATGCACTTATATGTCAGATTTACCTTAATCTCTAAATATAATTCATATTTCTTCTTTTGGATCTGATCATGTCACAAAACTCATAATGGCACTTGAATCCGAGAATAGCATACCATTTTAAATCGTCTCTTTTCTTTCTAAATATTATTTTTTCATATTTCTTGACCATCTTTTATTACTTCCAATCATATTTCAATCTAGTGATCATTTATTTTTTAAATGAGGTTTTGCAGGTAGGTAATATTGGTGGGAGAGATTTTGCCGAATCACTTGCTCCAGATGTGCAAAAGTTGCTTGTAAGGTTTTTTTGACTGCTCAGTAGCAACTATCATCTTATCAATTTTCCTGAATATGCATGTGTGTATCTTCTGTCATCAGATTTCTAGTAGTTGCAGACCTATTGTGAGGAAAAAAGCTGCATTATGCCTTCTGCGTTTGTACAGGAAAAACCCTGATATCATTAATATTGATGGGTGGTGAGTTCTTAATTCTCATATATGCAGGGAAATGTCTTTATTTTGAGTAATTTTTAATTTTTTGTTATCCCATTGCATTTCCCCGCCTTATCATTTTCTAGGTCAGATACAATGGCTCAGCTTCTTGATGAACGTGATTTTGGAGTTCTGACCTCTGTCATGAGCCTTCTTGTTTCTTTAGTTTCAAATAACACAGATGCCTACTGGAATTGTATTCCAAAATGTGTCAAAATTTTAGAGAGATTGGCAAGAAATCAAGATATTCCTCAAGATTATACATACTATGGGATTCCGTGTCCTTGGCTTCAGGTTTGCATGTTTTTCATTTTTTTTTTGATCAGAGCTAGCATCATGCCTAGTCATGTCTCTTTTGAGTTTCGTATAAATCTTCTGTTAATTTCACGACACTGTCAGATACCAGGAAAAATTTAATCATGAATCGAAATTTAATAATAAACTTCTTTTCTCTTTTGTATTCTCATTTTTATAGCCGTCTTATGATTCGTAATTCTTAATCAGCTCAGTTAAAACTTAAAATATGCAATCAAAATTTTGGTTTTTTCTAGCATGCAGTGATCTTTTAGAAATTTTACAGTTAGGTAATTGTGTAACGTTAGTTTTTCTAAGTTCTAAACTAACCGATTTATGACAAAATACAAATTCTTGAATTACTTTTCTGGCAGGATATTACAAAGTTGAAAAAAGCTTCATTTTATCCTTTTTAGCACTGTTAGTTTATTTTGAAACTCAATTAACAATTTAACACTATCATCATATAGGTTAAGATAATGAGGGCACTGCAATATTTTCCCACTATAGAAGATCCAAATACTCTAAAATCTTTGCTTGAGGTAAAGCTTCTTCTTTTGTAAATTTATTTAGTGTTTGGTATATTGTTTTGATCCATATTTTTCTTCTTGATCTAGGTTTTACAACGAATCATGATGGGTACTGATGTTGTAAAAAATATCAACAAAAATAATGCATCACATGCTGTCCTTTTTGAAGCTCTGGCTCTGGTAGGTTTTTTATTTGCAAGAGTCCTTTTGTTCACCAAGTTCCTTGTTTAAGTATTATAAGAAATTACTGCATGTCATCGTATTTATAATCTCTCTTGATTATAAATTTGTAATCATAGGCTATGCATCTTGATGCCGAAAAGGATATAATGTCTCAGTGTGTTGCTTTACTGGGTAAGTTCATTGCAGTGAGAGAGCCAAATATCCGTTACCTTGGCCTTGTAAGTAATAAGATCTTTTTCTTGACATCTTCAATTTATTTTGTTTTTTAAGCCTTTTTTATTGATAGTTTTTACATGGTCAAGCTAAAAATTATGGTCTATGGATTCTTAACAGAATCTGGACTCCATCTCTTTTGATTTATAATCTGAAGATTTATGCCATTTTCTTGACCAGGAAAACATGACAAGGATATTGCTGGTTACAGACGTACATGATGTTATTAAAAAACACCAGACTCAGATTATTACCAATTTGAAAGATCCTGATATCAGGTATATTCAGTGAAGTAGTATTAATAAGATGGTTTAGGTTTTAACATAAATACATAAGTATTTTAGATAAATATTAATTAGGCTATGTAATTAGATCTAATATAGCTTCTAGAATATTATGTAGATCACATAACTGATTCGTGTAACTGAATCTGTTATGATCAGATCTCTCCTAAAGTGTATATATACTGATTGCTAATACATTTTAGAGGGATCGAGCAATTGCTTTCCCCACCTTACATAAAGTTTCACTCATAAGTAGTTGCTGATAATTATTTGCAAAAAAAAAAGTAGTTGCTAATAAATTATCATTCTTTGTAAATTTAAGGTTGCACATTTTGTAATTACATCTATATACTTTTATGTTATTTCATCTTTCTTCTTCTATCCGACCCTCCATTTTTTTAATAATGTATTTTTAGGCTTTCTTTCTTACAAAAGATAAATTTCCATCAATAAGACAAAAGATGTAAAGAATGAATAAAAATACATGATCAGGAATGCGCACTAATATATGAATAAATTTCCATTTATTAGTGATATGATACATATATATGATATCATACTGGTTAGTGATATGATATATATTATTGTAGTATTAAGTATTAGTGATACCATATAAGGGACGTAAATAAGTGGGAGAGATACTCGATCCCTTTTCATTCACAATGAGTATCACATATATACAACTTAAGTATAACTGAATTCTGTTATACTTAGTTAATACTACAATAATATATATCATATCACTAATCAGTATCATATCATATCACATATATATATGTATCATATCATATATATATATATGTATCATATCATATCATATATATATATATGTATCATATCATATATATATATACATGTATCATATCATATATATATATACATGTATCATATCATATATATATATACATGTATCATATCATATATATATATATGTATCATATCATATATATATATATATGTATCATATCATATATATATATATGTATCATATCATATCATATCATATATATATATATGTATCATATCATATCATATATATGTATATGTATCATATCATATCATATATATGTATATATGTATTATATCATATCATATATATGTATCATATCACTAATACCATTAAATTGTACGCCATTGATAAAAGAAGTTATCAAGCAAGTAGCTTGTCTAAAATGGTATCTATTTTCAGCATAAGAAGGCGGGCACTTGATTTACTTTACGGAATGTGTGATGTTACAAATGCAAAGGATATAGTTGAAGAGCTACTACAGGTATCTTGGCATTTGCATTTTTTTCTTGTCCATTTTGATGTATATTTCTAGTTTCTTATATTCAATTTTTCCTTAGTACCTGAACGAAGCTGATTTTGCTATGCGCGAAGAACTAGCATTAAAGGTTGCTATACTTGCCGAAAAATTTGCTCCAGATCTATCCTGGTACGGCTATTTTTAACTCCTAATAAATTTCCCATTTCAATGTAAAATAACTTCAAACGTATAATATGCATAAGGGCCAATTAGCTAAGAGAATTTGGTCTTAATACGCCAACAAAGTTTTCCATTTTTCTATGGAGAGTGAAATGAGATCACTTGAACATTTTTAGGTAGTTAAGGAACTAGGGGGTGCAGATCCCCCCTGATTGCCTCTTGTGCAACCTGCAGGAAGACTTTAGAAGCCACCTCTTCTTCAACTGCTCATACACTAGATCCCTCCTAATCTCACTAACATAGTACCTATTACCTAAACAAGCTACTGAACACACCCTTTTAGAAGTTACTGAACATCTCAATCCCACCCAAATAAGCCCATATATTAGAATGGGGGACGTAACTGAGGTTGCACAGACACAGAAATTCACTCACCACTCCCCTCTTTGGACGTTTCTAATGCAATACAAAATATCAGTATAGATACATCCATAGACTATTTTAAGGCTCTTGTCAAGGGACCCGGAAATTCCCAATTGGGCTGTAATTGGCTTGACCGTCAAGCCAATTCACATTCCTCTTAAGGAATAATCTACTCACGTCAATTGGGCTGCCCATTACAATTGATGTGAGTATAAATATAATGGGCCCAACAAGGAGGAGATCATTCTTGGACTCTTGGTTATTGTGCAAATTGAGGTAATTACCTTTAATTCGCTATCTCCCGATTTCTTGCTATTATTCTGTCTTTCTTCCACTATCTTCCACTGTTCTTCCTCCTTTTTCTAGATCTAGATCTAACTTGGTGGATTCCAATTTTCTGATCTTGTCATTGCGAAGAAGTTCTTCCTTCTTCTTCATTTCCTTCACTGTTTTACTGTTTTTGGAGCTTCATTCTACATCAGTTGCTCTGAAATTTTATTGGGTGTCTGTCTTAGCACATCTAGATGGAGATGAATAGAAGGTTCATACAACAACCTCCTGAAGTAATCAAAGATATAAGTCTCTCCTTCAGACTGGAATGTCACAACTCACAAGAAGATTGTTGTCACCCTTTGGAGATGTCTACAATTGAAGTGTGGGAAACCAACCTCCTGAGGCAGCATATTAGTTACTATATTACTAGTTTACACTTTACATATCTAATTGGAAAAGGTCAATGAGCTACTACTACTAGCGCATTTCCCTGTTGCCTCTCTTTCTCTCTCTCTCCATGTAATTAGGGCACTGTCCTTCATTGTTATTAATGAAAAACTTTAATTGCTTGAAAAAACTTCGAAAATTATATTTCCTTTCATGTCTTCCAATCTATGTATACTTAGTTATCTTAGTCGTTGCTCATAATCAAAATGTCAAACACGAAAACATTCCACATGCAAAAAATATATATAATGTTCAATGTTGACATTTTTGTGTCTTTACTATCCTTATTTAAGAATGTCACATTTTCATTTTGGATGTCTTCACATTTAAAGTCTGCCACACAATCCTCTCTCTTTAATTTCAAATTTTTTCTTGAACCATTGAACGGAATGTACTCCAACTCTAATATTAATGTCTTGTTCTTATTCAATGATTCTATCATATATTTATAAATTTATTTTATATTTATCTAAAACTTGTGAGGTGTTATTTATCTTGCACTTCTTATTTGAAGGGGATCTTGTATATTCTAAGTTTCTAACTATTAGTCTAGTTGAATACTTGAATGATATCAATGTCTATCGCAGGTATGTGGATGTTGTTCTTCAACTAATTGATAAAGCAGGAGATTTTGTCAGTGATGACATATGGCATCGTGTAGTCCAATTTGTCACCAACAACGAGGATCTTCAGGTCTGTGTCATCTATCCATCTTTTTTTTTTAAACCAGGTGAATGTATTAGAGCTATAGACAAGCTGAGAAACTTCCCATAGAGACCAATCAGACCACAAATGCACTATGTACACCTAGTGAATAGTGATACTGTAATAGTACACTCTTGGTCAAAAAGAGGAACAATAATCACACAAATCAGTCACTCTCGTTAGGAATCTCTGATCCATTTAACTATTAGAACCATACTGTCTTACAAGCGTACTAATTTTAAACATGGAAGAACAAGAAAAAGACCAACCTAATATTCTTACAGAATTGAAAACATTCCCATCCTCAGATGGTCAGACTCTTTGAAGATGTATCAAATTTGAGTTTTGATTATCTGGAAATAAGGGACTAGAATATGGTAAGAAATCTTGGTTTGCAGTTATCCTGAGGACTTTACAAAATATCCTTATGTCTTAGGGTCAACACCAACACATGCAGTATGTTGGAAATTAATAGAACCGATACAAGGAATGTGGCTAAATGGAAAGGTAGGGTTCTCTCATATGCAGGGAGAACACAATTGGTAAATTGGGTGCTATTAGGAAAATTCCAATACTGGCTTAATGGAACCACTCTCCCAAGCCCAGTAATTAGAAAGATCCAGAGCTTAGCCTATAACTTTACATGGAATGGAAGAAGATGTAGCAGTTGGAAGAAAATGGCTCTTCCTAAAAAAGAAAGAGGAATCGGAGTTGACTTTTTGCTACGAGCTGACAAATGCTGGAGTCTAAATAACTCCATATTTAGAGATTGGATAAAAGTTAGATATATTAAGGGTAGGGGTATAGATGATATTATATGTAGACCTAACATAGACTCGCACATATGAAAAACAATACTGGCTAATAAGGAAACCATAAGTTTATATATAGAATTCTTAAGCAATCATAGAAGCACACATCTATCCCCACTTCCAAACTTTAAACCAAACTTTAAACTTAGGAATTTGGTCTAGGATGCCACCCAAAATTTCCATGCTACCATGGAGAATTAAAGTCAGAAGCCTCAATACTCTAACAGTCTAACTACATTGCAAGGGTGGGGCATTAATCTATTGACAGCCTGCCCTCTATGTGGACTAGAGGAAGAATCTATCAGACACCTCTTCTTCAACTGCCACTACACCAGACACCTACTACTAGAAACCACAAAAACCTCAATAATACCATCTGGGTAATTAGAGGACAGTCCCCTCCAACACCTACTTAGGATATCAAATAAGAGATATAATTGGAAACAATAGAAAGGTTCATTCATAAAGCAGAGAAATAGCACTTGGATCTCTATCCTGGCACATATGGTGTGAGAGGAATAGAAGATTAAAACAACACACCCTAAAACACCAGAAGTTACCACCAGAGAAATATCGAGGGATGTGAGTAGTGAGTACTACTTTTGGTGCTACACCTTATAAGAAGAGCAATCTGTCTCAGATTTGAACAAATGCTATATTTCTATGGGAGTCCAACCTCTTGAGGCACCGGTCCATGGCTACAATGGCAAGATTATAGGCTTATAGCCATAAAAGAGAGTGACAATGTTTTACATATTTTTACTACTTGTATTTCATTTCCCTACATTTGTACCTGGGGAATGTCCACCCATTTTATTTTCAGCAATGAAATTTTTAATTTATCAAAAAACACACACCAAACATGCTGCCTCAATAAGTTCTGCACAGCATAATCTATGATGCGGAGCAGGACAATCACTGATTCAATGCTCTTCTCCCCGATTCCCCATGCCGCCTTCTTATGTTTCCCTCCACTTTTATATATTTCCACGATTAATCTCCAAACTTATCTTCTTCACAGCCTTACGCTGCAGCAAAAGCAAAAGAGTATCTCAACAAGCATGTGTTGCATGAGACTATGGTTAAGGTAAGAATTATTTGATGCATTCTTTGATTTTATCCTTGACTGAAAAAATAGGTTTCATAATATATTGACATCGAGGAACAATTTTATAAAAATAGGTTCCATCTGTGTAATCTTAACTCATTTGCAAGCCCTTATTAGTATTTTTTAAGTGTTTGTGTCGATTTTTTTAATCAAATTAACGACAAACACATAGTTTATGATTACTCAAATTCAATATAGAATATTGTGTAGTTGTGCAGTAGTAAAAATTTCGAACGAAAATAAACCGAGTCAGGTGAATATAAGTGATGAGTCAGGTTCAAACCCAATTAGCACATTGGGTGCCTTTAATTATAGCATAAGTTTAAGAGTTGAGTGGGCAGTCGATACCTTTAATTGGTCGTGGATTGAAGGATACTCAATTTGTCTAAATGGCATATTTATCGGGTAATTTGGGAGATGGATTCCTTTTCCACCCATTAGATATATTTAGTGGGCAGTTGACTAGGCTAAATCCACAGTCGATCAAGTCCAAGAGTAAATCCTAGAAAATACTATAAATTGGGGGAGAGCTTTCAAGAGAAGGCCAGGTGACTATAATACTATATCTTCACATTTGGATCTGGTCTTGAGACTCGATCCCCCAAATCTTTAGGTAGACAATCTCTCCAAAAATTCTCAGGTAGGACCCAATCTTGTGATCCGACACCCAATTCATCATAAATAAGTTTTATCTTCGGTCGGATCACTAGGTTTAGACTTTAGACAATCTCCTCCAAAGCTCTCAAGTGGACCCAGTCACCCAACCTAGTGATCCGACACCCAATACTTTATAATTTAGTTTTATCTTCGGTCAGATCACTAGGTTTTAACTCAATATTAATGCAAATATAAGAGTATATCCAATTCATCTTTACATTAATAATGAGTTTGTGATCTCACTCTTTCCATCAGAAAATGTAGAATTACCAGGGTTATAGGATTCAGTGCACTAGCACCATCATTGATTTGTATATCAATATTTCCTGATGTAGGATACTATGATTCAGTGTTCTAACTCCATCAAGGATAAGTAAATCTGTACATCAATATTTTCTAATGTACTGGCATGAACTCATTGATAATTCTTTTCCTGAATGACTCAATTTGAAAAGCTTGTATAAAATGAAATTTCTAAATCAGTAGTATATATTGAAATTATCGATTACTATCACTATCACTGCCACTTTTTAATTTTTAATTTTTACATTTGAGTTTTGCAATACCACTTTTGTAAAATATTTATATTATTTTATATTGATTTACAGAAGAAATTATACGCTAGATATATAAATAAAAGATTTTACGATCTCATTTTTCTATTCGTTTCTTTTGAGTAAATGGATGTATGTTTTCTTATGGTTCTTTTAGTTTGAAATCTAAGTGTAAAACCTTATAATGAAATGTGTAAAGTGATAAGAAGAACTCCCAAGGCAGCATATCTAGTTACTATATAATTAGACTACATAGCTAATGGGAGAGAAAGAGAATCAATAGGCTTCTTGTTCATTTCTTTTTACTTCTATTTGTATCTGTATTCTCTATTTTGTAATTTGGGCATTGCCCTTCATTTTTAATGAAATTGAATTGTTTAAAAAAAGAGTAAGAATTAAGAGTGATGATTTTTTTGGACAGGTCAGTGCTTATCTTCTTGGAGAGCATGGCCATCTTTTGTCCAGAAGGCCTGGCTGTAGCCCTAAAGAGATTTTTGCAATTATTAATGAGAAGCTTCCTACAGTATCGTAAGTTTATGATTTCTAACTTCATACTCTCTTTTTTTCATGCCATAGGTTTTTTTAATGACTATTTTGATTTTTGAATATTTGGGTGCAATTGGATCATTATTTATTTCAGAACAGAAACTATTGCCATTATTCTTTCAACATACGCTAAAATATTGACGCATACTCAGCCTCCTGAACCTGAATTGCAGGATCAAATTTGGTCAATATTCAAAAAGTGAGGGTCCTTACTTTATCGTTTTTCAATTATTTTATTATATAAATTATTTTTCTTGCCGTTGATACTGGGTTATTTTCCATTCTTCGTTTAATTTTCTGCGTAGGTACGAAGGTTACATTAATGTTGAGATTCAACAAAGAGCAGTTGAATATTTAGCATTGAGTAAGAAAGGTGTCTCTCTAACAGATATACTTGCAGAGATGCCCAAGTTTCCTGAAAGAAAGGTACTATATACCATGGCATTATCCCTTTTTCGGTTTAACTTGTAATATACTAATATTATTTACTATGTCGATAGGTAAAATTTAAATACTTAATTTGCAGAATCTCAAAAAAAAATATTGATTATTGGCTTGATATATATATATTATATATATATATTTTTTTTTTTGAAGCAATATATTATATATATATTCTTGGTTATGTAGTGGTGAAAGTCTTCATGTGAAACGAGAGTTTGGGGTTAAAACATAAAACCATACCCTTTTTGAGTAAAAATTCTGGTCTAATCGTTGATTGGAATTTGGATACCATGTAATAAGAATTAAGAAGCATTTGCATGAAATGAAAAAATTAACTTCATGTCTACATCTATTGTTATAATGCCAGTCTGCTTTGCTGAAAAAAACGGAAGATACTGAATCTGACACTGCTGAGCAAAGTGCCTTAAGACTGCGAACCCAGCAGAAGGCATCAGATGCTTTAGTTGTGACAGATCAGCGCACTGCTAATGGAGAAATTAAAGCTGGTCAACTTAGCCCAGTTAAGTTGCCCAACCAGAATATGGTGAGAAAGCCTTTCATTTTCAATTTTGGAAATTAGAATCGATAATTGTCTTTTGTTCTCAATAACATTGAGAAAATGCAGAATGTGAATTCAGAGGAACAGACTACCACAAATGGGGCATTGGATACAGTCGATTTAGATCCTACTCTATCAACAGATCTTATCGGTGATCTTTTGGCTATCGAAGGTCCTCCCTCTATTTCCGTTCCAACTGAGCAAACCCCTGTTTCAGGATTGGATCAAGAAACAGATCTCATAGGAGCATTAGCACTTTCTACAGTGGATGAGCAGTCAAATTCAATCAAGGTATCAACTGCTTGATAAAAAAAATTTAAGGCATCAGATGATTAGCATATTTATCAATATTTTTTTGCAAAACTTTGTATAATGATGTATCTGTTTGAAGTATTTTCAACATTTATCGTAGAAATGATCTGCATATGTATGGACTGAGGAGTAACTTTATCAAAACTGGTACAAATCATACGACCTTAGTTCTGGCCTGACTAGAATAGATCCGTGTCGAGGCCGTGACTCTCCCCGTTCTATACCCACCCTTAAACATGAATCCAAAATAAATAAATTTCTTCATCATCTTCTTAGTAAGGATTTCAACATGTATGGTTACTATGGTACTATCACTAGTTCACTATTATAATCTAATAAAATGAGTGATTATAATTCATAAATAACCAACAAATTCTTGTCCAAAACCTTCCACAATATACAGCAAATTAAATTTGTTTTGGTGGAATTATAATATAACTCACTTTAAGACCTTAGTTTGATTTTTCTTGAGAACTTTTATCTTGCTTACTAATCATGACACTCATATTCCAGCCAATTGGTGATATTGAAGAATGGTTTCAAGCTTTGTGTATAAAAGATAGTGGGGTGCTATATGAGGATATTTATATTCAGGTTTGTCTTCTTAAAATATTAATGGTGCTATTCGGATCACTCATAAAAACTTAGACATGACCAGTTGTAAAGTAACAATGGCTGTCTAGTTAGATAAAAAAATCTGTATCTTTTATATTTCTCTCTTTAATGTACTGTTTATTATTCTCTGGTCAGATTGGCTTAAAAGCAGATTGGCGAGCTCATCAGGGACGTATTATTCTTTTTATAGGAAATAAGAGTACTTCCTCACTTACTTCAGTTCAAGCCTTGGTATTGCCACCATCCTACTTGAAAATGGATCTTTCTTTGTTACCTAGCACTATTCCGCCAAGAGCACAGGTAATTTAAAATGGTTTACTTCCACATGTTTTTCTTCCATCTTTCAATGCTCATTTTTTTGCTTAGGTTCAATGCTGTCTTGATGTTATAAATATCTGTCCAAGCAGGGACACTTCTGTTCTTGACTTCTCATATAGATATGGAAGTGTGATGGTACTATATCTCTTCATCATTTTTTTGCCTAACTTTGTGGAATTGTGATGGTTTATGGCTTTATAACTCTTCTGTCATTCAGATCGAAGCAAAGTTACGCCTTCCAGTTGTTCTGAATAAATTTCTTCAGCCTATATCAATCTCACCCGATGACTTTTTCTCCCAGTGGAAATCACTTTCTGAACCACCATTGAAAGTTCAAGAAGTGGTGGGTTTAAATGTTCTCTTTCAAAGATATTAAAAGACGACTGTGTGGCATTACAATATTTATAACTTCCTTGTACTACCTTTCGTAACAAGTATAGTATGTTTTCTGACAGGTAAAGGGTGTAAAGACACTGTCTCTTCCTGAAATGGCCAGATTACTCAGTAGTGTTCAGTTGCGAGTTACACCGGGCCTTGTATGCTATCTAACTGCTTTTCCATCTAATTTTTCTTACTAGAGTGTTTCTTACTATAGCTTTTCATTAAAAATCAATTTAATATCAATGCATTTTTCCTAAAATGATTTGAATGTTTCCTTTGCAGGATACAAACCCCAATAATTTAGTTGCAAGCTCTACTTTCCACTCAGAAAGCATTCATGCTATGCTTTGCTTGGTAAATAAAAATATAATTTTATCTTTGCTTGATTTGTTTGCAACACAATATATACCATCCATACGATTTGACATGCACAATTAGTCGTTATTGTCAAAATCTATTTTTCTATAAAAATAAACTCGTTTTCCTACTTTGCTTATGGTATCCTGAGGTTTGTGTAATTGCGTGTTTGATGGGTTTTTATTTAGTTTTATTAAACTTAATATTGTTATTTTTCTGTGTTCAATTTAGCTAAGGATAGAAACCGATCCCTCTGACAGAACCCAGATTCGGATGACTGTAGCCTCAGGGGATCCAACTTTGACGTTTGAGTAAGTTATCATAGACCTATTATTCTCTTGGATTGTGTGTAGAATTTGGTTTTATTAAAAAAACAAAAATTGGTATGGTTTTTAAGCAGACTGTTCCATTACAACTGATTTTAAACATTGGATTTTCTGAGTCATTTTCTTTATACTATAGGTTGAAAGAGTTCATTAAGGAGAAGCTTATCATTATTCCAAATGCTAGACCAGTTCCTTCACCAACTTCCCTACAGACTCAGAATCCTGTTTTGCCTGCTGCATCAAATGATGACCCTGGTGCCATGCTGGCTGGACTACTTTGAAAGTACATAATCGTCATCAAGTCAGCTTCTGGGGTCCAGACAATATACACTGATTGGTAATGATACTTCTAAATTGGACAAAAGAAGAATCCCTTTGCTACTGCATAGTCGTAGATTCTAAAGGAGATCTCATGGAGTCATGGGAAAGAATTATAGGTGATATACTTTGAAGAACATGCCTGTTTGTTAGATATATGCCCATATTTTTCTTCTTCTGGCCCTCTGATTTGAGCTTTTATATCTGAATATATGATTCCAATTTTCTTGCTGCAAAATTATACTTTGATAATCATACTTCTGCAGTTTTATAATTTTATTGCAATATTTCAAAAAAAACATCAAATAACATTATTAACAGTATTTTATTTATTGAATTTGAAATGGAGAGAGTTTGACCACTTCGACGTTTATTGGATTGATCAAGAAGTTTAATGTTTAGAAATAAATTTACTGTAGAATTTTTATCACACGTAGGCCGTAGTCGTAAAAACATGATCACTATCATACCACAGTTACTGAATCATAATTGCACTGGGAAAAATGATGAAAATTTTATTTTGTTAGAAAGGCAAACTCGCCGCACAAGTTAGATTTCCTGTAGTATAACAATTACAATGTAAAACCTGATACATGTGCCAAATGCCAACATGTGGAGTTGTAGACTAGAAATGAAACAACAACAATATACAATTTAAAACACATAATAATTCTCAACTAAACAACAAATAACAAGATCCAAGAGTCTTAATCTATCCAGACATTGCAAACATTAAGCTTGTCTGTTTCATTGTGAAAAAAGATTCAGAACCCGCAAGCATCTGAAATTGAAACAGAATTTATAAAAAGGATGAGAAGTAATAATATTAGAAAATACCAGCAACAAGCAAGAACAGAGAAAAAAAATCTTTTACATATAAATAAACAAAAATTTCAAATTAAAAAAATGTAAAATAACCATACCATATGACATACACTCATGCACACAGAAATTTTCAAATGATATTGGTTAGTTCGTATTGAATTTTGAAAGGGGGTTTTATGTTTTGGACCTATATTTTGGTGCCTGTATTTTTCCCAATAAAAATAGCTTTAATTAACCAGTTATATTTTGTACCTATATGCTGTACTCCAGTTATTTACCACCTTTAATTAACAGAATTACGGAACGATAAAACAAAGCCATGCTTTCAAGTGTACAACACGATCCAGCAAAATGTTAAAAACATATCTGAAAGCGTTAATAATAAACCTTGCCGTAGTAGAGCTATAGAATTTTGATATATAAATCACTCATTGGTCAAAAAATAAATATCTTTTAATGTAAAATGTAAACTAATCAACAAACCTTTGATATTAAAAAAATGCCTAACACAGATGATTTATGCAGAAACCATCTGTCTGGTGACGAAAAACTAACAGCTACTATGAAACAGAAACTTAGCTTATTCTATTAATATATTATCTTATATAAATATTACATTAATGATTAATCTATTCAAAAACTCTATGGCAACCATATGTACTTTAAGTTTCATTCTTCAAATCAAAGAAACAACAAAAACTGCAACATTTAAAATTTAGCAAAGATTATAAACAAACCATTACAATTCAGCATTGAAATTGTTCGAAATACCAAATCAACATGTAAAATTGAGATATTTATAATAGCCTTTGTAAATCTTACCACTTTAATATTATAATTTAACATAAAAAAATCATTAACATATATGATTTGTGTCAGAAAAGTATAACGAATTCTCAAATGTACCTATGATCCTAATATAATATATTATCACATAGTTCATTTCTCCAATCTCCATACTAATGGAAACTAGAAAGTAGGGAGAAACAATTTATGCCAGATTAAATTGACCCTTTCTAGGGAAGCACTAACTTTATTTGAAAACTTAGAACATTATCTTTTGTTAAGACATAAAGGAATTAGTTATATTATATAATATTAGTTAGGTTAACAGACACTTGTAAGTGATAACTAATCAATAATTACTCTAATCCTATTAAATAAGGGATTATCTGAATCTAATATTTTATCTGGATTTAATAAACATTCCTTATTTTGATATCATATCCTCGACAACTTTGTGTTGTGATAAAAACCTTGTATGATACAAAAGGTTAGCGGTTTGATTCCCATGGACATCAAAACATCAATTATTTACCATTTCAAAAAGAATGTGATGGTGCTACCATAAGTGCGACTACCCAAGACCAAGAGTACATTAAAAAGGTATCCTAGTCTCTTATATGACAAAAGTCAAAACCATTAAGACAAAATTCACCTACCAGATTTGGTTAAATGAAATATATATCATTGATGTCTCGCGCTTGCCCAACCTCAATAAAGATCCCTTAAATATAGTAACTCATACAGTATGTTGGTGTTAGGAATATGATCTAAAATGATGGGTTTCACACACTTATCTTTCTTAATTTAAGTTCTCTAATATCCTAATTCTTCACAATAAACATCATCTAGTTGGATTTGACCTAGAAGGGACACCCCATCTACGAATAGAAGGTGCAACAATGAAATAGAGTAATGCCATGCTCTATTTGCACTCTACAGGTGTGGTGTGGTATGCTATGCTCTACTGGACACTCAGTCATGGAGTTTGCCTCGTTGTAAACAAGCTTCGTGCATAACTTAACAATGATATGCAGCGAGGGAGATGGAATTGTCGCTTTGTCGTAGAGCTTGGGTCCATTTGTCCTAGCCTCCTAGGCCATTGGTCATCATTAAACTTGGGTTTTAATAGGAAATTATTACCATCGTCCTTCACTTTTCGATTGGGAAAGACAAAACAGCATGCAAAATTAAGGTGTAAACATACGAATAACTAAAATAGGTAAATTATTCAAGCTTACCACATACTAAGATCACCGTTATGAATGTGGTCACTCTGATACTGTACGCTCCATCAATGCCACAAGACCAAGATCCTCCTCTCCATCATCATTCATACTAGAAATTACACCCTCACTCTCCAGCCTATCCACAATATCTTCAATTCTATTAATAGTTAACTCTGGCCACGAAGGCAATGATGACCAAGGGTCTCGGATACTCGGAGGTGATACACTTTCAGAGTGGCTAATAAGGTCGGGAAATGTCATAGTCATCTGAGACAAAAACATATTATCTGGACCCAAAATCACATCCTCTTCCTCCAACGAATCCCCAAACCTAACCACCCTGACAACCTCCCCATCATTCCCTCTCCTCTGGCGCTGTCTCTCTTCCACTGACACGGGAAGCTTCGATCGGCAAACGGGACAAGAGTTATTCAGCGAAAGCCATGGGATGATGCAATCATCATGGTAGATATGCGTGCAAGGCAACCTCTTTGCGTCTGCACCTAACATGAACTCGTCTTTACAGACAGCACATAGGAGGATGGAATCGATGATTTCCTCAGTAATCTCAACGGTTGGAATAGCATCGATTGACGACTTCGGGGCCGGAAGCGGCCTCCCACCATCGACGTCGATACCGAGCACTTCGAAATCTGGATCATCGTAGTCTTCCTCTTCATCGTCTTCAAAGGAGAGAGATGGATTGTGATCGAAAAATTGGAAGCTATCGTCGTCGTCAAAGGGGTGAGAATCGGAGAGAATTTGGGGATCCATCACCTCTTCAAGGAAGTCGTTACTGCAGTGCGGGCAAACAGGCTGGTTAGATGAAGGAATGAAGTCCACGCACATATGGCACCAGAATATAGACGAGATCGGATGCCCGGTGGTTACGACGGCGACGCTTCTATCATCGGAGTTTGACATTATCCCGACTTTTATTGGACGGAGGTGGATAGTGTAATTCCACTTTCAGTAAAGTTGATTTTTTACCTATATGGCTATATCAATTATCAATATATGATATTTTATGGAAACATCCTCAGAAGTCTGAACTATTAGAAACATTAAATTATCAATATATAGCTATAACATTAAATTGTAAGGGTACTGATAGCAATTACCCAAAAAACAATGTTAAGATTTACGGTTCTTGTTCCTATTCAAACTTCCCTCTCAAACCCATCTACGATTCTAACATGGTATCGGAGTATGGTATCAGAGCATGGTAGCCTCCAACGTTTAGTCTCTCTATGTTACCACCACCAACCCTCAACTCTGCACCGTCTTTTTTACTTTACAGACCTTCGACAACTCCTCTCAATACCTTTGATTCACTCCTACCCACTGTCCTCGACAACAACTGCCTCTCTTACGGTCTTTAATATTAACTAACTCTTTAGAAATCAAATGGACAAAATTAACGAAATCTCACTTTTTAGAAACATTTCGTTTAGCGGATCAATTGGTCCGACGTCAACGAGAAAACTACCTTCGTCACCTTCACACATCATGATCCCAACAAACAATCTGCACAAATACAAATCTAATGAATAAACACTCAACATCAATCTTCACTGGAAATTAATCATGGAACGAGAATTTGAAGCTCTATATCAAAACAATAACACAATATGAACGTCATCGGATCATGGGTTTTAGAATTAAATAGAATGCGGATAATTCTCTTAACAGATACAAAGAACGTCGCGTCACCAAAGGATTTCATCAGCGACACGGAAAAGATTACGATCACATGTATAACCCCGTCATCAAAACAACTAACATAAGAACTATTCTAACAATCTCAGCATCACAAAATTGGTGACTCCACCACTTACGTTTGCAACGCCTTCCTCGACGAAAATCTTGAAGAAATCTCACGTCTGTCGTGCCTGGTATCACAAACTTAAGGAATTCTTATAAGAATGTGTCTTCTATAATTCTCAAGCTGATTCCTCTTTATTCATACGACACACAAGTATACAACCATATACGTCCTCATTTATGTTGACGACTTCGTAATCACCAGTAGATTTATGCAAGTGCCGACGGACACCCACTACCAAATAGCCAAACAAATTTATTTGGAATATCTTTTCGGATCATTTGGAAGTTCAGATCTAGTTTGGATACGTTGATTTAATTGTTTTCAAAAAAAAAAATCCAAACCTGATCCTACCAAATACTCAAAAAGTCCAATCGGGTAAGTCATCATATATTATTGAGCTTTGGCCTCCATGTGGAAAAGAAATGGAAAAAAATGCAAGAAGAATTTATGTGATTAATCAAACCTAATTTAATCTAAAAAAAATAACAAATAAAATGAAAGTTGTTGGTGTGTGGGCTCGCCAGAGTAAGCTCACAACCGCAACTTAGTACAAGTTCACTCTCTAGATTTATCAACCCCTTCCCCTGTTGAACCAGGGGAGGTATTTATAGCCTCCTATCGCCGACCTCGGGCCTCGTGGGCTCGTGCGTTGGGCCCGTCCACTCACCTGGGCCGTCGACAGGCCCTGTTCGGTCCGCGGCCCGCGGTCCGCGGTCCATGGTACCAACAGTACTCCCCCTTCCTCGACGGGCTCGGGCCCAGGGGCCGCCCGTCCCCGTCCCGTCTACAACCACCTCCATTAAAGCTCCTCGGTGTTCGAGCCCATCCTCCTCCTCCTTCCTATAAATAGCCTACTCGACTCTTCAACTTCTCATACCATCCCCCCTTCTGCCATGAGTGTTCAAGACATCCTCGAGGAGTACGGTCGCGAAGTGCAGCTTCAGCACGCCGCATGGGTCATGTGCCTGATGTCGCCCGCCGGCGTCCCTAACAGCGTGGCCGTGGCCGAGACTCAACGTCTCAATGCCGTGTTGATCGACGTCCATCGTCGCCTCTCCCAGGTTCGCCGCTCCGACCTTCTCGCGGACCATCCTGCTGTCGTCTACCCCGGTACCGCTCTTACCGCCGTCTCGGGCTCCGCCGGCACCTCGCGTGCCTTCAGCGCGCATGGTACGATCGCCGCTCCTTCTGTCGCCACCGCTGCCGAGGCGTCGTCGGTCGCGCGGCCATCGCCGCTCCCGTGGGTCTTCGTCCCTTCCGGCTACTGACCTGCGCCATTTCCTGTCAGGGTCCTCGAAGTCGGCCCGCTAGGCCCATCGTGGAGCTATCCACGGTCGCGCCCACGTCCTTTCGGGCTGCGGGTCTGCCTTTGTGGGGCGGCGTTTGGGACGCCTCGTCCTTCTTCTCTCTTCTTCCTTTTTTGTATCCGTACTTTTGTTGTTGTTATGTGTTGTGTTCTTTTTTCCGCCGTGTCGCCGGCTATTGTAACACTTGTTTTACTTTAATGAATGCTTTTCCTTCGCTTCTTTCTCTTTTGTTTTGACTTTGCCCTCGCACGTTGGTGCAGATTTGCGCTGCTCGGCGTCTTCTGCCGACGTCGCCCGGGCCCTTCTTGAGCTTTGCCCTCGCTCCCCGCCGCGGGCCCCCTCTTCGCCGACGCGGGGGCCCGCCCGTTACATCGTCTCGTTTGATTCCTTGGTCGGGTCCGCCAGTGGGCCCGCTTGGACACCGCCGCCCCGTTCCGCGCGTATCGTTTGGTCGCTGGACGCCGTTGGGTCTTCGTCGGGCGTCTCTCCCGCGCCTCGCCGTCCGCGTCGTGCCCTGACTTTCACCCTGTTCCCCGACGGGCTGGGCCCTGGGCTCCCTCTGAGGCCCCCCGGCCCATCCAGTCCAGTCCAACCCAGGTAAGCGACGCCTTGTCTTCCGCACCCTCGAACCCTTATATAAACCTCGTTCCCCTCCTTCACTCGCGACTAACTTTCATTTCCTCTCGCCTCGCTTTCCATCTTCCCCGACTCCGACTTCCTTCCTTCCCCAGGTTGCTAATGGCTGCTGCTCCTCCCTCCGCCGCCGGCTCTGCTGCCGCTACTCAAACCGGCGCCGGCGCTGCTCTTGCCGAGTCACTCTTCGCCACTCCCACTAGCAAAAATCCGTTGTCCATCGTCGGAGCCGACGTGATCCGGGAGGCTCTGGTGAAGATGGGCCAGCCGGATCTAGTTTTTACCGAGGTCGGAAATCGCCTCGCCTCTAACCCGCCGCCGGGCATGGTAGCCCTTTACACGCCTTACGCCGAGGCCGACCTCATTCTTCCGCTTCCCCCTCTAGTGATCGAAGCGATGCACTTCTGCGACATCTCGGTCTCCCAGTTCCCCCCGGCTGCCATCGACCGCATGATGACCTTCACCCTGCTCTGCCTCCGGTCCGGCATCGAGGTCTTCCTGCCCGTCTTCCTGATCTGGTTCACTATGACCGGGATGACCATCGACCCCCGTTGTTTGCTGATCGCCCAGAGGTCGGGCGGTGCCCTCTTCGACCAGCTAGTCGATCGATCTCACCACTGGCGGGACCGGTTCTTTTTGGTCCCCGTTAGCGCCCTTGGGCCGTCAGAATCGGAGGCGACTCTCCCCTCACGCTGGGCTCTGCTGACCCAGTTGAAGACCCGGACCGCCGCCTCTAGCCGAGACGCATTGACGCCCCTGACCTAGATCGCCCAGGAGGTTCTAACTGAAATTTACCGCCGCGGGGCCGTCAACGCTCGGACGCTGGCCCAATCCTGGAGCTACCAAGAGCATCTAACCTTGCCCGTAAAGATGCCTTACTTTCGGGACGGCCCGCCCAAGCGTCCGAAGAAAAGGTCGCTCGACGCCGTCCAGTTTGAGTCCCCCGCTTCTCCGCTTGCGCACACTCCCGAGACCGAGCGTGGCGTCCTGGCCGAATCTGACACCGGCCTTCTAGACAGCCGGGCCGAACGACGACGAAGGAAGAAAGCTTGGGCCGAGAAACGGAAGTCTGTCACAGCTGCCCTGGAGACGGTCGTGGTTGAGAACTTGGACTCCTCCGAACCCAGCCGCTCTGATCCCCCGTCTGCTGAGCTCGCGGACTCTCGTCTTCGGACCGATGGGTTGGATCCTAAGCACTTTCGCTCCCTCCTGCAGAGGCTCGAACACTCGATTGACTTCTCCGCCCCTGTCGACCCTGCGTCCTCCTTGCCCCGCCTCGGCGGGATTTTCAGGCAGAAACTCACCGACATCGACTTCTGGCTGGAGCCAGAAGACGAGTACGTCCAGCTGCAAGCCCGTCCTCCGTCGGCCCTCGACCTTGACCTGCACCACCAGATGCTACAGCTTTCGGTTCTCACCAAGGTTCGGCTGGAGCAGGGCCTTCGGCAGAACGAAGAGATTCAGCGGGTGCAAGCCGAGCTTGCCACGATGAAGGGCCAACTGGACGCGGTCGAGCGAGAGCGGGATCTTCTGGCCGCTGACGTGTGCCGGGCTGCCGAGGAGGAGAAGATTCGGGCCGCTGCCGCCGCCGCGAAGGAAGCTCAGGACACTTTCATCAAGGGCTTTGTTTCCACCTTCGAGACCCGCTTGGCCGAGCTGGAGGCGGACCACGCCGTCTTGATAAAGGACTCCAAGCGCAGTGGCTTCTGGAAAGGTTATCTGCATGGACGCCGGATGTGCGAGCTCGCCTACCCGCCCCTTTCGTACGGTGTCGTGCCCCGGAGCCGCCTCGAGTGGGAAAACTGGAAGAAAACGAGCGTCCCCACCTACCAGCCTCCCTTGGACGCGAGCGACAGTGAGGAGCAGAACCTTGAGGCCGACTTCCCCGACTACATCGAGCCTCCCCTCGAGTAGCTTACCATTCGTTTTCTCTCTTTTTTTTTATATGGAAACACTTAACTTTTTCCCTGTAATAACACTTAACCTTTTTTTTCGCTTTTATACTTGTTCGTGGGTCTTTTATCTTCCTGGTTGTCGTTTGTTTTTCTTCTTATTCCACGTCTATTTACTAGCCGTCCGCGTCCTTTCTGGGTGGCGTTGCCGCTCGTTTAGGTGCCCTGACCGGTCCTTTCTGGTTTGCTGGCTGGGGACGCCCTGACCGGTCCTTTCCCCATTATGAGCGTCTTTCTTTACTTCAATTGTTTTCTTAACTCGAGGAAGCGGTCTGGGCCCTTCGGACGTTCCCGTGCGGCTTTTCGGCCCCGGAGACTTTCCGTTAGCCTTTTCGGCGGGCTTCCCCGCTTTTTTCTTGCTTCGTAACATATCGCTTTCGCATTCTTACTTATTGCGTTTTCTTTACTCGAGAAAGCGGCCTGGGCCGTTCGGATTGTCTCATGTGGTCGTTCGACCTTGAGAGCTTTCCGTTAGCCTTTTCGGCGGGCTCCTCCGATTTTTTACTTCTCATTTTTTTTCTTTTAATGGGTGCACTCCGGGTGCGTTTTACTGGGCATCGCGTGCCGTGGTCGGGGAGACGCCCGACGTTACATGGGATGGGGAAAATAAAATACAAGGGAAACAGACTATCTCGCTGGCCTCGTACGCGCTGCTTCACCGCCTGTACTTCTCCAGGTTGTCGGCGTGCCACGTTCTTTCAATTTCCTGCCTGTCCTCATACCTTAGGCGGAAAATGCCTGGTTGAATCTCGTCCATGATCACATACGGGCTTTCCCACCTTGCTGACAATTTCCCCTTTGTCTGGTCGACTCCCGTTACCTTGGCATTTCTCAACACCAGGTCCCCTGGCGCCAGGTTCTTGTCGGTCACTCTTTCGTTGTGGTACCATGCCACCCTTTGTTTGTAGGTGAGGTCCCTGATGGACGCCTCCTCTTTTCGGCTCTCTAGGTGTTCCCTTTCTAGGAACATCGCTTGGTCGTTCGTCCCCGGCTGGAACTGCTCAATGCGTGCAGTCGGCCATACCAATTCGGCCGGTGCTACCGCTTCCATCCCGAAAGCGAGGGCAAACGGGGTCTGGCCCGTGGGGGTCCGGATGGTCGTGCGGTACGCCCACATGGTCTCAGGGACTAGGTCCGCCCAGTTCCCCGGGTGTTCGCCTACTTTCCTCTTCAGGATTGATGTTATCGTCCGGTTCATGACCTCTACCTGTCCGTTCGCCTGCGGGTGGTAGACTGGTGCGAAGCTCAACTTGATCCCGCTGTCTTCGCAGAACTCTCTTAACTTCTTGCCCATGAACTGCGTTCCGTTATCCGTTATTATCTGAATCGGGACCCCGAACTGGCAGATGATGTTCCTGAAGACGAAGTTCAGCACATTCTGTTCGCTGATCGTGTTTGTGGAACTTCCTTCCTTTTGACGCTGGTGGGAACGATCCAACTATGTCAATTTCCCACCTTGCGAATGGAACCGGTATTGTTACGGCTTTCATCATGGTAGACGGCCGCCTTTGGACGTTCGAATGCCTCTGGCATTCATCGCACCGATCGACGATCTCTTCCGAATCCTTTATCGATTCGGGCCAGTAGTAGCCTTGCCTGGCTACTTGCTTCTCCAGCGCCCTACCGCCCTAGTGCGCTCCGTTCGCCCCCTCGTGAAGGCTCCGTGCGACAGCTTTCCCGTCCTCCCGCGAGACGCATAGTCGCAGGGGGGTCTCCTCCGCTGCCGATCGTCGGTACAGCTTGCTTTGGGCCACCACAAACCAGGCCGCTCTGTTTCTTAGCTTCCTAGCCTCCATCGGGTCTGCTGGCGCTTCGCCTGCCTCGATGAATCTCTTGATCGGCGTTCTCCAATCCCCCGACGTTATCACGCCGCACACCCTGGTTGGCTTGTGGTTGTTGGTCGTCTACGGCCGCTCTTGGTTCTCAATCCGGATCCACCTTCCTTCCGCTTTTCCTGGGGACGCTTCCAGTTTGGCCAGCGTGTCAGCCTCCCCGTTGCTCTCTCTCCCTATCTGAGAGATCCTCCACTCTTCGAGCTTGCCCAAGGCCGTTCTCATTTCGGCCACATAGCTCGCCATTGAGTCTTCCTTAGACACGAAGTCCCCTCTGACTTGGTTAGCTACCAGCCGGGAGTCCGTGTGGAAGTGCACCCTGGACGCGCCCAACGCGCGAGTTAGCCTGATCCCCGAGAGGAGGGCTTCGTAATCCGCTGCGTTATTGGTCGTCCGGAACTCGAAGTGGATCGAATACTTGATCTTTTCCCCCGTCGGGGACTTGACCACGACCCCCGCGCCGCAGCCACTGCTGCTGGACGACCCGCCTACATGGGCCGTCCACCACTATTCGTCCGTTTTCTCGCCTTCCCTCGGAGTCAGCTCGGTCATGAAGTCCGCCACTGCTTGTCCTTTAATCGCCCTTGCCGACACGATAACTAGGTGGAATTCGTTAAGTTCCATGGCCCATTTGGTCAGTCTTCCCGAGACGTCCGACTTTTGCAGCAATTGGAGTAGCGGGTAGACCGTTGGGATCGTGACAGTGTGGGCGTGAAAGTATGGTTTCAACCTTCGGACTGCCGAGACCACCGCCAGGGCTAGTCTTTCGATTTCCTGGTATCTCTCCTCCGCTCCTATCAACGACCGGGAATGGTAATATACAGGCCTTTGTGCGCCTCCCGCCTCCGAGATTAGTACTGCGCTGACGGTCGCATCTGAGCACGCTACGTACATGGTAAGTGGTTCCCCCTTGTTGGGGGCGGAGCGTTGGCAGGCTCGAAAGCTGGAGCTTGAGCTCTTTGAAAGCCGCTTCGCATTCGTCCGACCATACCACCCTGGGTCCTGGGTTCCTTAACAATTGGAAGAATGACTTTAAACGGTCCGCCGTTCTTGGCAGAAACCTGCTTAATGCCGCCACCCTTTCATTTAGGTTCTGGACTTCTTTCAGCGTTCGCAGGAGGTTCATAGCCGGTTTCGACCTTCTCTTCTCTTGGCTTGATCCCCTCGGGCGTGATTCGGAAGGCCAGGAAATGTCCCTTTTTGACCCCGAACGCGCACTTCTTGGCCTTTAGTTTGAGCCCTGCGTTAATGAAAGAAATAATATGATGCAATGAAAATTTATCATTCGACATTTTAGTGAGAAAGTGGAAACCAACTAACTGTCTAGATGAAAGATTGTGGGAGCCAAGTGCCAAGTGCCAACAACTATTTCAATTTGGTATTGAGGACGAAAGCTTTATCAGATATATTGAACGAGTAGGGTAATCGGCCAAAAATAAGACGGAGATGGAGCATACGTGAGGCAAGATTTCCCTCGTCATCGTCTTCTACGAATGACAGGATCTTCTCGTAAACGGCGAAATCTAATCACGGATCTTTCCATCTCCACAAAAAACGTCAACAGAATATTGCGTGTTTCCTCATTGGGAGTAACTGTCTCGATTACCGTTGGTAATTGCGCTCGACAAATGGGGCAGGAATTATTCTGTGAAAGCCATTTTTGGATGCAACAACCATGGTAGATGTGCTTGCATGGTAAACTCTTCACCTTCGTCCTTAGCTCAAACTCGTCTTTACAAATAGCGCAGATAGTGCAGGAATCGGGTGACTCGATGAATTTTTGAGTGATTTTAACAACAGAGATCCCATTGGTTGATGACGTTGGGACTGAAATCGTTTCCCGATAACTAGAGTCACTATCGAGATCGAGATCAATGTCGTCATCGTCAGGATCACTCGCATCCTCGTCGCGATCACCGAAGCGATCCTCTTCCTCTTCGCGATCACTGAAACGATCTTCTTCCTCGTCGCGATCACCGAAGTGATCCTCTTTCTCGTTACGATCACTGAAGTGATCCTCTTCCTCGTCGCGATCACCGATGGTGATGGTAGTTGCGTCGATAGATTCCATCGATGGTGATGGCATGATCGATTTAGGTTTTTATCTGTAATGGACGAAAAGTGAAACGCATTATCTACGGATTTTTTTTTATAAAAGGTTTTTCTTTCTTTCTTTTCAAAATTATCTTTCTAATTGTAGCCTCGTAGTCTCGTGGATAGGACTATTTCTTATATTTTCCTTTAAATATTTCATTTTTGGTCTATTATTTTTATTAACTTACGACACTTTTCCATTTTATTAAATATAGAATCTCTTATTATGACCATTCAAATTGACCAAGATCCCCACACAAACTATATACAGAGAAAAAGAGAGGTCGTAAAGAGGGATGCCACTGTTTTTTAGATTGAAAATGAGAGAGAATCGAAGAAAGAAGATGTTTGTGGAAAAGACAAAAAAATGGAGTAAAACATTGGATTGAGATTTAAAGGTATAGATGAACGAACCTGTGCGAGACAATTGAATTCCTATTTTAAAAAAAAGCGTCACCGGCGCCAGTAGCATATTTTTACCTTGCTGCTTTATAAATACGTTGATCAATTTCATAAATTCTCTCCAATCAGAATCATCCACGTGTCAACACTAAACATCGTTTCACTGATTACTAATCATGCCATCTCAAACTCATCTACCTCCTCCCTAAAATTTCCAAATGGAATCGCCACCGCGATCCTCCTTCTCACCTTCCTCCGACCGTCCACTATCGGTACCAATACCATCCTGGATCGACAAAGGGGGCAAGAATTACTTCTCAAAAGCCACATAACAATGCAATCGTCGTGGTAGATGTGGTTACAAGGCAACCGCTTTGCCTCCGTTCCAAAAATGAACTCTTCTGTGCATACACTGCAAGAAGAGGGCGGATCGAGTGTGGATGAAATCGATCCGATAAAAGCCTCGGTGATCTTGACAGATGGAATATATTCGATCAGCGATCGCGATGCAGGATCCTGTCTGTTTTCGTCTTCCTCAGTTTCTACCAGATCCCGATTGGAATCGAGATCGGAATCATAATCGTAATCGAAATCGTCGTTTGACTCGTTTCCGATGTGGAGATTGTTAGAATTGCAAGTAGGAAAATGGTATCCGTTTTCCAAATCTTCGTCGCCATCGTCGTAAGAGAAATCGTCGTTCCATAGATCTGGGGGAGAAATAATAGAAGAATGGAAAGACAGGGAGAAATCGTATTCTTGACACCCAAACCCCGCGACGGGTACGGCGGCGGCAGTAGGTGTATCCGGCGGAGTGTTATCGGCCGAGTAAGCCATGCTGTTTATTTCATCGCCCCCGGGCAATTATTTTTGTACTTGCAGTGAGAGCAGTATCTTGACTTAATCTTGCCGCGTGGGTCCAACCAGATAAATCTAACTTAAGAGGTTTACTTTGTAATTTATTCATGACAAGTGACAAAGACTACAGAGGGAGGGAGGAAAATCCTAGTGAAGCGGGGTACAATAATTTTTTAAACAGAAACTTAGCCCCTTTTGTGCAATAGTTTCTCTAGTATTAAATTTTATAATATCAGAACTATTTAGGGGGTTTTGCGAATTGTGATATTAAAAGTTAAAACCCTAAATGGTTAAATCTGAAATCGGCTGAAAACATCTTCCCCATTCTCCGATCTTCCTTCGGAAATCATCTGCTGCCTGCTGGTCGCCGGTCACTGCGATGCGGACTATATAATTCGAAAGACTTCTCTGTTTTTCTGACTTATTACTCTGGTAGCTCTTCGCTTCTTTCCATTTCCCAATATGCAATGCTCGATAATTGATTTCGGCACTATTAACACTTAATATGATATTTTTATCTTACTGTTTTGAGTTATCGATTTTCAATTTAGCAAAGCACATTAGTTGATCATTCTTCTTATAATGATATATTGCCACTATTTAATATTGATCTATAATAATTTAATGATATTCTTATCTTACTGTTTTGTTGATTTCAGATTTGGTGATTGGGCATCTGGGTTGTTGAAAATTTGATGCTTTGAATTTTGAATCCACAAGCTCACAACTAAATAGAAGTTCAAGTAAGTTGTAAATGAATGGGCTAATTATTCTCGTTGTTCTTTATTAATCGTTAGTTTCTTTTGTATTTCAAAATGATATTCAATATTCACCCTCCCATTTGGTAATATTATTTTTTATATTTATTTATCCTTCTGTTCAATACATTTTGATGCCACACATAAAACATAGTTTTCTCCAACAAAATCTCTGATACCATTATTTTTACAGGATTTGTAGGATAGGATCAAATTGTGTAAAAGTGCATTATTTGTATTCTCCTTCTAAAATGTCAGAAAACTTTAAGAAGAGAAAAATCTCCTTGGAAACAGACATCATTGACTCTTTGCCGATCTTGTATTTTCCAGATTACTATGTGCAGCCTTCCTTGGATGAATTGATTTACAGGGAGATCATTAATAGTGGTTACTGTGGCAGAGTTCATGATTTTACAGTCGGGAGAGTTGGTTATGGATGTATTAAATTCGTTGGAGAAACTGATGTGAGATCATTAGATTTAGGAAGGATTGTCAAGTTTAATAGGCATTCAGTTTCTGTATATGAAAATGAAAGTGAGAAACCATTTGTTGGTCACGGCCTTAATAAACCAGCTGAAGTAACTCTTGTTGTCCGGGTCAAATTGCCATCTCTTCAGGGTGCAGGGTTTGAAAGGATCATCAGAAAATTAAGGCGATGCAATGAAAGACAGGGAGCTTATTTCATTTCTTTTGACTATATGACTTGTGAATGGAAATTCTCAGTACAACATTTCAGCAGATTTGGACTAAGTGGTGAAGACGAAGACGATGATATATCTATGGAAGAGGATGATTCCGTTCAGAATAATGAGGAAGACGATGATAATGATAAATTCCATGATGCCATGGAATTGTCTCATTCACTTCCTGCTCACTTGGGGCTTGATCCATTAAAAATGCATGAAATGAGAATGGTCATGTTTCCTGCTGAAGATGAGGATTTGAATGAGGATGAAGATCTTGATGCACCTTTTCCACAGAAGAGGTGTTTTGGAACAGAGTATGGACGGGAAAGTTCACCTAGTTCCAGTGCTAAATATTTACTTCACAGGTATCCTTTACATGACCCCATGAAGAAGGCAATAAACAAACCAAGCCCTTTACGGAAAGCACCACAAGCTCTATTGGAATATCACACTGGAAGCAGCAGTACCATCAGCCCATCTCAAAGCATTCTTATGACTAGACAAAATAAAGGGTTGCCTCCAAGGACAACAAAAGTCGAAGGCTTTAAGCTACATAAAAATAGTTCATCTCCTTTCGATGGCCATTTATCCAATAATATTGTTGATGCGGCATTGTTCATGGGAAAATCTTTTCGTGTTGGTTGGGGGCCAAATGGTGTCCTTGTCCATACTGGTTCTCCCGTTAGCCAATCTGGGACAGGATTGTCTTCTATAATTAATATAGAAAGGGTTGCCACAGATAGAGTTGTCAGAGATGAAGAAAACAAAATCAAAGAGGAATGGATCGATCTGTGTTTTGCTTCTCCCCTAAATTTGCACAAATCACTGGATCATAAATTTGAAAATATTAAAGTTGGATCTTTTAATTTAAAGCTTCAGAAAGTTGTTGCCAATCGTTTTACACTTCCAGGAATCTGCAGGGATTATTTGGGGATAATGGATAATCAACTTTCTGATTTATCTGCTTCTTCTTGTTTGATAAAGAGACATCAAGTTATGATATGGGAGTTGATAAAAATCCTATTTCAAGAGAGAGAAGCCCCTGAACAATTGAGATCATCCGTTGATGTTGTTGAGGATGGCGACGACATGGTTCTTGACAAAAAGGTTAGTTCACTTGATGTAGATCCAGAAGCAAAGCCTTATGTGCGGAGAGCTGATTTTAGTATGTGGTTGCAAGATAATGTTTGTCACCGTGTTCAAGAAGAATTAAGTCGTTTAAATGGATCTGACGATTTGGAACATATTCTGCTACTGCTTACTGGAAGACAGATAAATGCAGCAGTTGAATTGGCAGCTTCAAGGGGAGATGTTCGTTTGGCAATTTTATTGAGTCAATGTGGTGGATCAATAATGAATCGGAGGGACATGGCTTGGCAACTAGATCTATGGAGAAACAATGGATTGGACTTTAATTTTATTGAAAAAAACAGATTAAGACTTTACGAGCTACTTGCTGGCAATATTGAAGGTGCCCTTGGTAATTCTTCTATTGATTGGAAAAGATACATTGGGCTAGTTTTGTGGTTCCAGCTACCTCCCGATACTTCACTTCCTTTTGCCATTCAGACATTTAACCATCTTCTTAGTGAGGGAAGAGCTCCACATCCTGTCCCTATTTATGTTGATGAATCTCCAGCTGATGAATTAGTGAAATGGAGTGAAGGTGATCGTTATGATATTGCGTACTATCTCATGCTTCTTCATGCTCATGAAGAGAAACCTTTTGATTTTGTACAAACCATGTTCAGTGCCTTCTCTTCAACACACGATCCACTTGATTACCATATGATTTGGCACTACCGTGCCGTACTGGAGGCTATCGGCACCTTCAGTTCAAATGATCTTTATGTTCTTGACATGAGTTTCATTTCACAGTTGCTATGCCTTGGGAAATGCCATTGGGCAATCTATGTTGCCCTCCACATGCCATTTCATAAGGATTACCCTCATCTTCAAGCTAAGCTGATAAAGGAAATTTTATTCCAGTATTGTGAATTGTGGAGTATGGAAGAATCTCACTTTCGATTTATTAAGGATCTTGGTATTCCACCCGAATGGATGCATGAGGCTCTCGTAAGACTTTTTAACTTAATTCTAGATTCCTACCTATCTTATTAGAATATACAATTTTCACAGTCTATTCAAAATCTCAAATTATAGCTAACTGAAGATAAACAACTTGGTGTAGTAGTAAGGACTTTCTTGTTTGATACAAGAGGTTTGGGGTTCAATCCCCATGGACACTAAAGTATAATGTAGATCAATTGTCAACTATTTGACTTAATAAAAACATTCATTAATCTTAGTGCCATGTTATACAATTACACTTAGTCATTTACATTAACAAATTTAACAAGGTTTCTCTGTTGCTGTTTTCATTATTTTGGCACAGGCAGTTTATTTTCAATATTATGGAGATCTGCCCAAGGCTCTTGAGCATTTCCTTGAATGTTCCAACTGGCGAAAGGCCCATTCTATTTTTATGACATCTGTGGCTCATTCATTATTTTTATCCTGTGAGTAACATATCTTGGATGCATTATAATTAGTTTGTGTTGATTCCATGTACTGTTTATTATTTTGCTCATTCCATTCAGTCAAATCTTTTCCACGTTTATTTCAACCATTCTTTTAAGACATTTCATTCTTAATTGGTGATTGACATTTTCCCAACATCAATCAGTTGTGTCAATTATATCTTCATATGCTTACTGAATCATAAATTTTCACACAGGTCAACATTCAGAAATCATGAGGCTGGTGAATTCTATGGAAACCCATGCTATGGAAATTGCCAACTTTGATTTAGGTGCTGGAATTTTCATTAAATACTATGATCTAGAAAGTTCCTTACAAGAAGATAATGCTGGATTTAGTCAGGTAAAACAGTATTCGGTAATTTGTATCAATCTTTCTATATATCTAAATTATAATCCAGCCAAATTGCGATCATCCTAGTTAGTAGTTACTACATTCTCTTAAAAAGCAAAACACATAATTCGACATGTGTAAATTGTAATCTAATCATCTAACTCGTGATCTATTCTTAGTAGTTAAACCTAAATTGATTGAAGTGATACATGCGTTTGTGTGGAGAGAAAAGTATTTTTTTTCGATTATTGCTGACGAGTTGTAAAAAATGTAGAGATGCAAAAAGAGTTGGATTTTAATTTAGAAAAATAGTAATGCATACTAAATAAGATTGGATAATAAGATAATTTCCAGACTGTATTTTAATATTATATACATACATACATGGAAGTTTGTGGGGACATCAATGGTGTTTTAAAAATAGTAAGGTGATTTTGTTTTTGCAGGATGTCCTTGAGAAGATGAATGATGCATGCCAAACTTTATTTGATCGCTTAGATAAATCACTTTTAGTCTGGGGAAGCAAATTGCCTCAGCATGCAAGGTAATTATCTTTTAGTTTTCATTTTTCATTTCTTATTTATGCACTGATGAATTTTATTGGGTTTCTTAATTGACAAATTGCAATTTTACTTATGACAGAGTTTTTTACTCGAAGATGGTTCAGACACTGAGCAGGCTATTAGAATCCATTCCCGTAGAGTCTGTACCTGTTCAGATGAGGTGTTTCGACACAATACTCAGCGCTCCAATTCCAGAGGATCTCCGTTCATATCATTTGCAAGATGCCATATCTGTTTTCACATATTTTATATCAGAGGAAGTATCTTAGTGAAAGACCACCATTCTTTAATTTAAAGGTGTTCTTAGTTTAATGACATTTTTCTCAAATCACATGTATAAATTATAATTGGCTAATTGCAATTCCTTATTATAATTATTTTTTATATGTATTGCATGAAACTGTATATATATTGCAATATATCATTATCAAAGTTACATTGTTAGTTTGGAATGAGACAGTTTTGTACTGCATGTTGTTTTCTTGGTAACTTACTCCATTTCCGATCTGTGTAGTATTAGCATTGGAACTGCAACTGGAGGAGGTCTGCGTCTCCTACAACTGTTGCATGCCCATCAAGTAAGGACCCTACTTCTTTCACACATTACAATAAATGTCAGAGATCTAACATTGGGGAATTCAATGCAAGCGTTAAAAGAGAGTTGTCTAGAGTCTAATAGAATAGAAGTGAGTAATAATAATATATTTTGTTTGGGACCGTTTTTTTGTTCTATCGATGCCAATGAGAAGCAGCAGGTTTTGTGCAGGGCAAGGCAATGCATGCAGACGTCTGCCCTACCAAATTCACGATACTCACTGTCTTTGTAGTTGGCTGTTGGCCTAACAGCCTCTCTTTACTGTGCATGTGAGTGTTTGTCTTTTCAGTTTTCTCACTCTACAAACATTTAAAACTACAAAAGAGATTTATTCATTATGAATTAGGTTAGTTCTTTGAAGTTACTGGATGAAGTTGCTTTCCAAAATGATAGGTTTCTTTTGTAAAAGAGAAACCTCTATAGAAATATACTAAAATAAGTAGTGAACTCTAGCTTCTTGATTTCATAATAACTTCCAGACTATTTGAGTTGGATGATGTTTGGGCTTTTATTACCCAATTCACTCTACATTAAAACCATGGAATCTTGACACCACTACACCAAAATAGTCATTGCTTAAAAATTTGACATACCAAAATATGTTGTTTTGTGCACAATTTAGATTATCCACATGTAGTCTGTTCTTCACTTGCATGATTGCATGCACTGGATTTAATATGAATAGGTGATGTTTCAGAATTGCAGGTACATATTATGTACTGATTACGTGCAGTGAGTTATGTAACAGTCCGGATACAGCCAGTTCCTAAATACTACACCACTGGAGCGGTCCTAGTTCTAAGAGATACCACTGACACTGTCCATCTAGGGTCCAGCTGGGAATAAAGATTTCTTCCTCATGCTCTTGTCTCCTTCTCATGGCTTAATTTGGCAAGCAAGATTAACTAATCTCACTTTAATCCATAAAGTTGAAATCTGATAAAAACTCTCGCAGGTTTCAAAAATATATTATATATTATAAGATACATGATACATACACAGTCGATCGATAGCTACTCTCCCCAATAATCTCTTGTTTTATTGCTTGGATCAAAGTATGAAGATGCTTTCTTTCCTCTGGTCCTTGCTGGCTGACTCTTCTCAGATCTCTTTCCCGACAATACATTCACTGCAATGATTATAATCTGACACCATTGTTCAGTGGTATACTTAAAATGAGATCTCAATTTATAAATGGCATATAAAACAGATACTCAAAATAAGACATTCCAGATCAAACATCTCATTTCATTTCGATACCTGAAAGGTTAAAACTAGTCTTAATTATTCATTTCAACATCATCTCTCAAATTAAATCAGCAAAGTGAACAAGAACAAGTACACAGCAGCAGCAACGGCCAAGGTTAAATGATTGAATACAAAATCATATTCTTATTATAAGTTATTTAGTTATTTGGAATAAGAACACTTCTGGGATCCACTTGACAACTACATATATAGAAATTAATTTAGGCAGTGTTGTAGACCAAAGAAAGCCATGCAAGACTGCAGAAGAAAGCTTTCCTTCCCAAGAACACATAATATATATATAAATACAGAATACACGCCCTAGAGATAGAGATGGAAGAAGAAACAAAGTGGTCAAGCGGACACACATGAAATAAAGGCTTAAAATAAGTATCGGCTGTCACTATCTATACCTACGACCTCGCGCCACTGATCGCCGTCCATCGGAATACCCAAACCTCAATTCAATCCATTGCTTCCTTTTCCCATCGATCGAAATACGTACGTTGGTAGTACGTACAAACACTCACAGATTTTCGGTATTTTCAGATCGTATATGGTATGTATGTATATATATATACCATCCATGGACATTGGACAGGAGTACAGGACCACACTGCTACGACTGCTATATAACTAAACACCATTAGCTCGATCTTGTTGTTGTTATGTTTGGTGGTGGTCTGGAGATGGAGATGGAAAAGAGCTGTGGGAATGGAATCCGTCTGTTCGGAATAGAGATGCCGAGGGGAGGAGAAGAGAACTCGTCGTCGTCATCTTCTTCTTCGTCGTCAACATCGTCTACGTCCTTATTGTTCTCAACGCCAGTGAGCGGAGATATTAAAGTTGCCGCGGTGGGTAACGACAGGGTGCGGAGATTCGAGTGTCATTACTGTTGCCGTAATTTTCCCACGTCGCAGGCACTTGGTGGGCACCAGAATGCGCACAAGAGAGAACGTCAGCATGCGAAGAGAGCTCATCTACAGACAGCTCTAGCCGCCGCTCATCGTAGCGAAGGATACCATAATCCGGCAATTGGCGGGGGAAATGGGTTGTATGGATATATACCTCCCGGATTTTCCATCGGGGAAAGGTTTGATTCCTGGAACCGTGGCGGCGGCGGCGGTGGTCGTGCCGAGATGGTTGGTGGTGGTTTGGGGAATCCTTGGTTCTACAATGGTAGTCATGGGTCAGTGGTGGCATCTTATGGAAGGTCAATTCCACCATCGTTATTATGGAACGCGGCGGCGACGGTACAACCAGTGCAGGGTGGTAGGTCAGTACTTGATACTCAAATTCCACCAGTCTCATCATTCCCTACAAAGTTTACTGGTGATAGGACCAACCCCACCGGCGATGGGTTTCTCACCGGTTCACCGTCTCCTTCTCCTCCACCTCCTCTCCCTTCTTCTCTATCGCCACCATCCATGCAAAGCCGGATCTCGTCGTATGGAGTTCAAGACCAGTTGAATTTGGATTTACATCTGTAGTCTGTGACTCTGTGTGCATGGTATCAAAAAAACCCTGAATCAAATTCTAATTAAAATCAACAAATTCAGCTGTTGCAATTATCTAATTAGGGTTTGATTTTGACATGTGTTTTGGATCAATTAATAATCATATCATACAAATGATATGAGTACATCACCATGTTCTTCAATTCCACCTCTTCCCGACCATTATTGGTCTATAATATATTAGATAAATTCTGGTAATGATTCAATCCTGTGTAAAAAAAGTATTTGCTTTTATCTCTTTCAAAAGAAACAAATTAAAGAGAGAAACAAGTTTAATTTATAGAAATTAAAACTGGTAGATCTTTACAGTCTGGAAAATGTTTCTCAAACATCATCTTTTGAATTCAAGATCGACCGAACGTACTCGAAGATTATGTATGATTCATGATGATGATTGAAGTTCATTTTGAACTTTTAATTGATCATTACATGCAATTCCCACAGAATCATCCATCAGCAACTAATGCTTCGCAAAAAAAAGGCAGATTTGATTCATTTGGGCTTTTCTTGTTGTGACGAATAATTATCTTCGATATAGCTTGTGGCCTGTGAAATTGTGTAATAGGATGCACTGGATGAAGCGTAATATGACGTTACCGAGAGTTGAGAGAGTTTCGGTACGGTATACCCTGCAACACAGAGAAAAGAGAGTTATATACTTTGATGGATGATGATGGATTGGTCTGTTTGTGATTTTACTGACGGTCATTATTAGAATTGAATGTTTGAAATTTGAATAAATTAAGTGCTTCGCCATATTTTAACAAAATCCTTAGAGATTGTTAGGTGCATATAATCCGAGTTTTCGATTTTGGTTAAATAATCTAATGTTCTGGAATCTGGATCATTTTCACTGGTGCATATGATCATAATGTACTATGCAAATGAATCTGAGGAGAGGATGTAAAATACCTCCAAATAAAGCAGCTGCGCCAGAAAACAAAAGCAGTGGAGGAAGCTGCATCGATGGGAACAAAATGCATGTGAAAACAAGAAATTTTACAGAAATTATCAGTGAAACAACAAATAAAATGACAGAAACATTAATTATCTACATCTTGGAAATTTTACAGAAGCACTATTGATTTCCATTTTACAGAAAGTATAATGAATATTAGAAGTTTTCTAAAGCTTCAGTTCAGGTTTCGTGGAATGGAAAGTAAATTTACTCAAGCATTATGAACATTCCAAATTCAGTATTGACCGAAATCAACCTTAAAAAACTTCCTAAAGCTTCAGGTTAGGTCTCATGAAATGGAAAGTGAATTAGGTTAAACATCATGGACAATCTAATTAGAACTAGTTATGATAAAATGAACAATAGAAATTTAGAACTTCAGCATTGATCGAAATCAGCTTTAGATAGCTTTCCAAAACATCAGTTCAGGTATCATGGAATGAAAAGTGAATCTACTCAAGAATCGTGAACATTAGAACTAGCTATGAAAAAAAACACCAGAACTTCAGCGTTGATTGAAATCATGAGTTTTTGAATGCTTTCTAAAGACAGTTCAGGTCTCAGAATGGAAATCAAATCTATTCAAGCATCATGATTCATGGACATTAAAAATGAGATGGATCCGATTGCTGAAATGCAAATTTATGATACAAAGCAAATCAAACCAGCATGAAGTGGCAACACAAATTTTGTGAACAATCAATCAAAACCATGAAATTAGTTTGTTAAAATCACACCAACAAACACAGCCGAAGTAAAAGAATTCAACATAAGATTATTGGTATCACCCCAACAAGTAAGTGGATGAGCATGCTTCCCTTCACATGCTTCTTGATGAATGGCAATCCTGTCAGGAAAAGTTGGCATTGTGATGAGTTTCTGATTCTGGGTTGTAGGACGAAAAAAATGAATCACACACATGACAATGATGACAAGATTACCTCTGTTGAAACCATGAACTGCACCGAGCATCCCACCGACTCCAGCACCGGCCTATTTAGGTAAAATTGTTTTTTTTTTTGCATTTTGTTTCGAATTTGAAAGGAAAAAAATGGAGAAATGATTCGAATCTAAAATATGTTCTTAGAATACTCACCACTTTAGTGGCGTCGTGCAGAACGGGTGTTATAGCCCATTCCCCCTTTTCATTTTCAATCCATCAAAAATCAAACTCGGAAATTTTCAACAAACTAACAGAAAAAAGAAAAAAATCAGGCAGAAACAGATGAAGAAGAGACGTTTATACCGACCGACGGTGTAGGGTTGACGAAGGAGAAACATCGAGGACAACGAGGTGAACCAAGTCCTGGATTCAAGGTTGGCTCGTGGAATAGATTCCCAGATCGTAGCTTCTCCTCGTACACTTCTCTCGTACCCATGTTTTAAATCCTGGCACGCCCCGCCGCCGCTTGTTCGTTTTCTGTTCGGAAATTGTCTGATTAGTACCCGTCACCACATCCACGGGTTTGGAGGAAAAAATCAGCGGTGACCACATCTTCAAAAAAAAATATAAAAAAAAAAAAAAAAAAATGAAAATGAAAATAATCGTCGATTAAAATATCAACGACTCAAAGAAAGTTGAAGCATTACAAAGATATTGAACCATAAGTAAAAGTATAGAACTTAGGATTTTGCATTTTACTCCCTAAATCTCTTCTTTATTTTGAAAATTCTCCAACTATAATTTAGAATCTAATGATTTAACTATCATTAGTTAATGAAATCAATTAACAACAAAACTTTCCTAATTAGAAAAAATTAATGATTTAAATTAATTTAACCTAAATTAGAATTTAAAACTCTATCCAACCATATACTTCTTACCCACGTCATAATCTCAACTATCTATATATATTTACATATAATTTTTTCTTTCATCATCAACTGAAACATCTCCTGACTTCAGCCGAGGATGAAAATGATCGTCGATGAAGATAACAACGACGCAAAGAAAGTGAAGCATTGCGAGGAGGAGGAGGGGTTCAATCATTCTTTTCTCCTATCATCGTCGTCTTCTGAGATGACTAAAATCGTGGCCGCCGATGAGAGTTGGTGGATAACGGATATTGTTGAGTTAGAAGGGAGATTCTATGGAATCACGTTGGATAATCGGGTGGCATTGATCGATAGTAACATTTGGAATCAAGGGATAGGATTTTTCGTAGAAGAGTTTGTTGAGACGGAAAGCTACGACGATTTCGAAAATAACGAGATAACTACCTATCATTTCTTCGACGTCTACACGAATGAATCTGCTATAGTTGTGAAACTTATTTGTAAAGGGAAAAAGATTATTTTTGTGGAGCAATGGTGAAATTATTTTTAAATTTTAATTAACTTAGATTTAAATTTTTGTTCTTCATTAGGTCGTCTAATTTTTAATTAATCGATTTGATTAAGTATTATAAGTTTTGATTCTAGAAGGTTTGATACGTAAAAGTCAAATATGAGTAGGATTTGGTGAGAATAAATCAAATGTGACCGGATTGATTTAGTCTTTAATAACGTAGTTAGTACATGATTGAAAGGGAAGATAAGCTCACCGCACGACTAGTCTACTAATAATTCAATCCAAGCCGTTATATTGGACCGTGTTTGGGGAGAACTGACTAATATCCGTCTTTCTTAAATAGTTAAAAAATCTACTCTGTGTCGGCGTCAATTAACTGCTAGAGAAAGAAACAGAGATGTGTCCTTTGAGAGTTATTCTGATCTTCCTGTCGGCGATGCTCGCCGGTTACTTCGCATGGAAGAGTGCGCAATCCGATGACACGGACATCTTCGACGCTGATGTGGATGCTTCTACTTCACAGATGAAGAAAAAACAATCATCCAGTTTCAAAACCGTAAGCTCCTTCCGTCGTTTTCCGTTATTTCTCCAGTAAATTGTTGTAATTTTAATTTTAAATTTCTCGACCATTTTAGACGATCGGGAACGGGTTCTGGACGGTCGTCGACATGGCTAGTGGGAGGTATCTCTGGAAGAACCTCGTCGTCAGCGAATCTGAAGCCAGAAGCTAGCAAGTAAGCTGAGAGAGCGATAATCAAATCCCTAATTCGATCATATGAAAATACTTTCGTCTGTCTCACTTTATAAATTAAATAAATTTATTGTAAAAAAAAATTATCTTTATTTCTTCTTCACAAAATAAAATACGGGCCCCGACCTTGGGCTAGGGTCCGGATCTATGTAGATGGATATAAACAGTATCGAGAAATTGGAACAGGAAAAAAACAGAGTTGTCCACAGCACATAGGATAATAGAATGGTCAAGGTGAGATGCTAATTCCAGTGAGACAATATTTTGATATGGCTAGACACAGGCGCCACGGTATTGAATGCCACCGCCAACTTCTAACAATCCAACAGCACCGCATCTAAACCTGTGGCGGTGTCCGAGGTTAATTTGCCCCAACCTTATTAGTTATTACTTAGGACTTACCATGATAATCAAAGAGAATTCACATTGATGAAGAAAGAAAGAAAGTGGCAAAAGCACAGTGTGCCATCTCTTCAGTGATGTACCAAAAATAACCAAAAAGTAGCAGAGAAGAACAGCAGCCATGCCAGAGACCCAGAATGCTGCAGATGGGTGGGTCTCCTCCCTCCTCTTCTGCTACTGCTTCTGCTACTTTGCTGCTGCACCACATTCATAATGTACAGTAAAACCAGAGTGTTCTCAGGTGGCAGCATCGCCTGCACCTGCTACGTCTGACAATCTGACACCTTCTTCACAGATGTTATAATAACATATCTTAATAAAAACCCTTACCTAGCTTACTAGCTAGTTAGTGCAGTAGTGCTGCCGTGCTGGCTGGATTTTAGTATAAATAGGAGAGCTATTGTGTCTAGGTTTCGAGTACTGAAGATTGATGGTGATGAATGGAAGTGGTAATGGTGGTAGTAGGTACCCATTCACGGCGGTGCAGTGGCAGGAGCTGGAACATCAAGCTTTAATATATAAGTACATGGCGTCTGGACACCCGATACCGGCTGATCTCATCTTACCCATGAGAAGAAGCGTCTTGCTCGACACCGGCGTCGGTGCTGTTGCTTCCATGTTCCCGCACCAACAACAACCCAACAGTACGTGTGAGTGATCTTCGATCTTATGATCTGAGCTTACATGATGTTTTTCTTTTCTTTTTTTAGTTGGATGGGGATGTGGGTTTCAGATGGGGTACGGGAGGAAGGTGGAGGATCTGGAACCGGGTAGGTGCCGGAGAACAGATGGGAAGAAATGGCGGTGCTCCAAAGAAGCTCACCCTGATTCTAAGTATTGTGAGAGGCATATGCATAGAGGTAAGAACCGTTCAAGAAAGCCTGTGGAAACTCTGCTCGCCGCTGCACCTGCCGGAAGAAACAGAGAGGAGGAAAGCTCAGCTTCTGGTTATGTACCGACTTTATATCCAAGAACCCAGAACCATCCTGCATTTCCTTACTCTTTTGGAATGAGAAAAGAAGTGGTTGATCAGTACAAATGTTCCTCGGATTCCCGCGCCAGTGTCATTGCAGAAAGAAACAGAGACGGTTCGGGTTCGTGGACTTTCACACCGCTTGGAATGGGTTTGAGCGAACCCAACAACAACAACAAACCTCCGTTGTTGTTTCCGAAGCCGGTTGATGATGTCTGTCACAACGGCGAGGATCAGCAGAAGAAGCGACGGCAAGGTCCATATTGCTTTGTGCTCAGCGATGACTTCAAGTTACAAACACCAAAGGACGAAGACGGCGGCGAAGGATATGGTGTGGAGGAAGTTAAGAAAGAAGAATCACAGAAACCACTTGGTTGCTTCTTCGGCGACTGGCTTTTGAAGAAAAAAGAGCCATCACCGTCGCCATCGTCGTGGATAGATCTAGAGGAGGATCGTTCTTTCTCCAAGACCCAACTCTCCATGTCCACTCCTCGATCCCATTTCTCCCCATGAAACGATAACGAAACATCAATCACTACTGCGCTCATGCATGACGCGGGTCTACTTGTTCTTAATTAAGATCAACATTTATGAGTTATCCATGAATTAATGTGTTGATGAATTATATTTTGAAGATTAGTTGTCTGGTTTTCGATTGTTCTTTAAAAAAGTTACATGCTTGTCTGATCATCGGAAGCTTGATGTGATTTGATGTGATATGGTCCATTCCTTGATCTCTGAACACCTGAAACAATTGGGTTCCCACATGAAGGACTTAATGCTGCCAGTTTTGGAGGGGTCCCTGGATTGACATGCAGAGTACTACTTTCCGACATGTCATTAAACACAGATCTGACTTCTGGTCGGATTTCTGACACCATCCTGACATATTCTGACACCCAATCCTTCTCTATCTTTAAGACTTTAACACTAAAAAAGAGGTTTAGTGTTGCGCTGATTGCTCAGCAATGTCGTTAATGGATTATAATGTAGGTTTTAGAAGAAAAAAAACTAGTGTTTAAGAATTTAAATGAGAATCACAAATATTTAAACACTTGGTTTTGGCAATACAACTATTATTACTCTCTATTAAATGCATAGTCTACTGTGTACAGATCATATTAGTGATATAGGGAGGGTTATCCGTATTAAAGAGAGGGATCGTCGGAGCGTGCATGTGGGGCGAGAAGAGAAAATTAGAGCACGATTTTGGAAAGTATCTAGTTTGATCTTTATTGAGTTGAAAAACAAAGATCACACACAAGAAAATACATAATCTAACGGTTAGAGAAGTTAGCTCATAATCATTATTATAGTTTTCTTTAAATAGTCATTCAATCATTGAATAATTTTTCTCCAACCTTCAACCATATTTCTATTTGTAGATCCCCAGCAAAGGGATTGTTACACATGACAATGAAAAACAATCAGGCTACTTCAGAAATCATTTATAAAACCAAGGGTTTCTATAAGTTGTGATTGAAGAAATCAAAGAGTTGGGAATGTAAATTATCTAAATAACTTTGAAATTACAAGACCAACATGATCAATAATAAGATATGAGTCATGACCCCCCTCTAATTTGAAAAGTGTATGAGTACACAAGTTGATCTAAATAAATAAAGAACATAATACAATCAACAAAGAAAATTTATCCTGGAAATTTGAAAACCTAAACTTGTTTGATTGTTTGTTTGTTTATGGTAATTTAAAAACTAGTTAGCATTAGGAAAGCAAAGAATGTTACCACTGCCTTCCAAAAAAAATTGTTGCCACCATTTTTCGCATCGGTGTGGTGGAAATAATTCATGCTTGGTTATAATACAGACTATATCTGTGCTGCTAATACTTCATTCCATGTATCGGGAATGCCGGGAAGACACCAATGGAGGCAGTCGTTCGATCCCGGAGAAGCTTTCAACATGTACTTCGATATATGAGCTTCATCTCTTAGCTTTGATAATGATGTTATGTCCAGTAATTTCACCTTTGTGCCTCTCACAGCACCCTCTGCAACTTCATCGCCGGATTTGCTGCTCATATTGGCAACCTGATTGCCCTTTGCAAGAGGGTTTGTGTTGTCACAGCTTCCTCCGGTGTTCCAGTCTCCATTGACAAAGTGTCGAGGGGAGAGTGTCCGGAGAAACACCTTCAATTTTGGATGTTGTGGGAGTTGTGCGTCGACCCACCTGACAATGTTGTAGATTGTGTAGTTCTTGGCATTGCCCATCATCACAAGCTTCTTGTCCACAACAGGCAATCCACCTATGTACATCACCAGATGATGCTCATTTAGCTTTCCTCTGTTCCAATGGTGACCTGTGTTCAAGAGTAGAACGTCGAATCTGTGGAGGTACGTAGCCAAAAATCTAGGCGGACGGTCGAGGTGCATGGCGGTAGAGATGTTCATCGGCTCCAATTCACACAGAGTGGTAGTCCAGTAAAAAAGGATGGTTGTGTTAGTTGTTGGAAACAGATACGCCCAACCATCAGGTCGTGTCGCACCATTGGCTTTCACAAGCCCATACTCGATTCCAATATCTACCACCTCAAACAAATTATTATCTTCACTGGCAGTAAGCATACACATCAGAGACTGAAACTGCTGCCTCCCTAACGAATCTCCAATCAAAGCAATAGTTTTGTTCCTCATTCTGCACACAAGCACACAACACATGAAGAACATAAAATATTAAATTAGGCGAAATGACAAAGTATAAATAATCACGCCTTTTTAAAAATGTGGAAGGCTTAAAATCCGGCATGTTGCAACTGTCCGGTTGCCACTTGAATCCTTCATAAGAAAAGTCGGTACGCTCTGTTAATCTACAAGCCCACATCTCCGAAAGCCAAGCTTTGCATTCAAATCCTGAATACAGAGGTCGATTTTTGTCTCGAACCCATTTCCCCTTAGCATAGTTACACTCTGAAGGCGGAAAATACCACACACAATCGATAAAACTCAACTCAATTCTTGATCGATTACAGTAGAAACAAACATCAATTTACCTTCGTTTCTAGGATGTTCAAATACCTCCAAGTCTTGGTATCTCTTTGAAGCGCCATCATCAACTTCATTGAACACTGGTTGAAGAATCAATCAAATTACAGAATCAGAACAAACACAACTGATGGAAGAAAATGAAATGAAATGAAATTACAGGTGTGAGTGATCTCGACAGAAGATGAATCCGGCGACACCAAAGGTGGAGCCCATGAGTTATTCTCCCATTTCCATACCAGAATTGTGGTACAGCTTATGGAAATTAGGGTCAGGAAAAGTTGTTTGCCTCTAACTCCATATAAATAGCTTGCTTTCATTTCCGCTGATGAGATGAATCTCAACTTTAGGGGTTACGAACTTACGATCACCTCTGTTGGTTCATCACAATGATAATTCGTTTTTAATAATGGCCAGCAATCAAATTCCTAAAAAGATCCACACAACAAAAGGAGAAGGGGGGAAAATGCAAAGGGTTTATCATCTACATTGTGCACGATCCAAACAAGATTGCAGTTTCAACGAAGATCGATCTATCATATATGTATGAACCCTAGAAATTGAAAATGGCATCGAGAGAAGCTGAAGAAACCTTTCCATACATGCATGCATTCTAATGGGTTGATTGGGTTTCGACAAGATTGAATAATCCTCGGAAACAAAGAAACTCACCAGGAAAACGAAGAGGAGAACGTGTACGGGGACGAAGAGGGAAAGAAGCTCCGGAACTGAGAAGTGGGCTCCAAGCTCCAAAAGCCTTGTTTGACAAAATTGAGATAGATAGATAGATAGATAGGCATAAGGCGTGTGATGGGAGGATGATGAACTGGGAAAACCTGACATGGTTCATGGTTGATACGGACCGACCATACGGTACTGTTGGATTTGGATTTCACAAACCGTTTTATTAGGGTTGGTTGTGTTTCATGAAAGAGTCAACGGATCGGGCCCATTTATTTTTTGTATTTATTTATGTGAAATAAATAAAGAATTAAAACAAAAACTAAAAAGTCTATATTTTTTGTTTTTTTGTTGTCGTAAATTGTCAATCATAGATTCGTAATTATTATTGGTCAACAGATTTCACATCCAGTGATGTGAAGACATGACTCAAGGCCTATGGGTTGCAACCTGCAATTGACCAGTTTTTATTTTTTACACGATTTAAATATTTAGGACCTCGTTGATATCAGATCCCGACCATGGTGCGGTATGAACAGATTACTACGGTTTAGACCATGGTGCGGTGTCGTTCTGATGACTATCGATCGGTTAGATCGTGGTGCCTACACGAATCGTTTTGGAAATATCATGTAAATATTTAATGTATTATGTTATTATATGTTTTACTTTTATTTTAAAAACACACAAGGTTCATCCACAGATAAATTAAATCAACTAGAGTATATGTATAATTTTCATTTAATTTACAAAGATAAATCTTTTTACTTGTAAAAAGCAAGCTTTTTGACGCGGCCGATGCCGCCTGGTCGCATATGCGGTCTAATATGCGACATATATTTTTCTTTTTCTTTTTTAATTTTTTTTAAATATACCCCCTGTATTTTCTATATTTTAAATAAATCCCTGATATTATAACAGTCCTACACCGGCTACACAATTTTATATATATTCATTATTCAGCACCTCCTTCTATAGTATCAATACCCACCAAAATACAGTCCTACACCGGCTATACGTCAGGTGTGTAACTGTGTATACCGTATACGCGATTTCAGGATTTCTACCTTGGGCGATTTCGCAAAATACAGTAGCAGAGGAAGGCAAGCAGCAGCGGAAATCAGTAGCAGCGGCCAGCGGATTTCACGATTTCAGTTTCAGACTTTTTTCACGATTTGAGTTTCACGATTTCACGATTTAGGGTTTAGTGTTTTTTATTTAAATGGGTCTTTTTAATAAGGTCCTTAAGTTTTAATAAAATAATAGAATTCATTTAAAGTTTTTCAATTTTAATAAGGTACATGGATCGGGTTTAGCCAGATCCGGCGCTCGTAAAAAGTACATATGTTATAAAAAAATAAATAGAAAACACATGTTGAAGTTTTAATGTAAAGTTATTTACAATCTCGATTCAAATTGAAAAACTTTTTTATTACTTAGCTAATAAGGATTTAATTTTGAGGAATGTAATGTGAATTATGAGATAAAAATAGGGTATTAGATGATGTAATCTACTAAGCTTTGAGGAAAGGAATGAATTGTATATATATCATAGAGTATGCCTTGTTTGTTGTTTTGTTGAACAAAATGGGAAAAAACACTATTTAATCACATGATTCCCTTGAACATTCACCCACTTCATTTTCTTTCTCTAGGTCAGTAACAAGTTTCTCAATGTTTCTCCTGTAAACTGGCATAAAATGATCGGCGATCATTGACTGCGATAATCTTAACTTACCATATAACGACCGTGGCGTTTCAAAAATCCCAAACTTAGGCTCTATTAGTTTCTCATCACTGTCATTGTCACCATCGTTGGTACCATCATCTGTTTCAACTGGAAGAGTTATAATGTGCATGACTTTTCCAGGAGGGAAAAATCGTCGAGCCTCGGATTCTACCTGAGATAATAAGCTTTCAGTCTCAGAAGTGCTTCCAGCAACTTCGGCAACAGCTGCTTTCTCCTCCTCCCTGATCTCATTAGCCATGTCTACATCCTCACTTTTTGATCTGTACAGCTCATGCTCGAGCTGATGCCATAATTCATTTTCTGTACATGTTATGTTATTTTCACTCTTTCCATGTTCTGCGAGATGCTCCTCGTCACTGTCATTCTCTGTAACATCCACACTACAGAGACCACCTGGATCGGCAGCACAGGTAATCACATCATCTGAATAAGTGGTCTGAGTACTTGACGTCCATGCCAGATCTTCTGATGCAGATTTGTTTAATGAGTTTTGAAAGGATGTAGAAGAAGATTCTGATGTTGCAATTGTCACAGACTGCATGTGTGTCTCTTCAGGTTTTGCGTTTGTAGAAGAAATGATGTTGCGACGACGAGGACCCATGCATGACCATGAAGAGAATGTGAGAGGTGGATTAGTCCATGCAGCGTGAGCCACGGTGCGAGCTCTCCTCATCACAACCTGATTTAGGACAATAGTACATTAGTATAAGAAACCAATATAAATTCCACATAAAGATCTTTTTCATTTATAAAAAGCAATGCAAATATTCTTCCTAGAAGTGTAGATTTCCACTTGAAAGAATAAGAAAAGACACATCTGGAATGCAATTAATTCGTCAATCTGCCTTGCGGCCTGTTATGGAATGCAATAAGAAGTCTTGCACTCTTGCTTTACACTTGTGGTTCAAGAGGAATAAAAGACTCAAACAGCACACACTAAGGCCACCAGAGATAATCCTCAAGGAAGTCATCAAAGACATAAGTCTCTCCTACAGATCTGAATGATATAGGAAAAGCTGTTGTCAAGTATTGGGGATATCTGCTATGCAACTGTGGGAGACCACACTTAGTTATTTTAACACTAGATGTCATAGCCATATAGGAAAGTGTAGATGAGTCTACTTATCTCCTCCCTTATTTTTAATTTTTATATCTCCATTTTATACTCAGGGGGGCTTAGGGCACTGCCCTTTCATTATCAATGGGGAAAAAATTACTTTCATAGAAAATAATAGAAAGAAGCAACTTACTCTAATGGCAATCTACCTGACAAATACGAGACTATAATGATTTGTTCTTCTAAAATCTGATTTTAAGAATGTCTTATTACTAAATGAATATAAATGGAGTAAACCTGTGTGCCACTGGATACCGGTCGAAGAATTGCACCAGCACCGGCAACCTTTGCTCTAGCACTTGCAATAGATGGAAGTCGGGACCCCAAGGCAGATGCCGAGCGATAGACAGTACTAAGGATTTTTGTGTGTTCGATCTGATTTCTAAGGTCGTTAAGCCATGCAGAAGCTGTTACCTGCAGAGAATAATTTAAATCAATTATAGCCTTAAATTAGGATAGAAAAGAGCAGTCTGCAACCACATGGTCACTTTGTCAAAGCTTTATTTTAAAAAAAATATGAGGTCAATATTCGATCATTCAAACCAAACAGACAAAACTTCTGAGTTCCTAAAGAAGAAAAATAGAAAACAAAATTAACAAACAATAGAGTAATGACTAAAACAAACCTCAGAACGTAAGTCATCCACTGAAGCACAAGAAAATGTAGGGACCAAATCAGCTCCATTGATAACAGAAGTAATAAAAGGAACACCTGATTCTGCTAAATCCCATGTCATACATGCAGCTGCATAAGGTGAAAATGTAAGCTGTAGTTCTAACTTTTAACAAAAACTCAAAAATCTTAAGTACAGGGGAATGAAACTATAAAATAGTAACAACTAACAAGGAAAATTATTGATCATAATTGTTTAAGCATTATGGTGTAAAGAATTAAACAATGTAGATTATAAATTTAATCTGTATGGTTAAGTCTTATGTTTGAAAGGATTTAGATTTAAAGCAAGGTTTAGCCATTTAGGTCTTACATGGGTATTTCTAAAAATATTCAAATATTTCCTAAATTTATTAAATCAACCTGTGTTCATAGTTTGAGTTACACGCCTAACCCTAATCCCTTAGGGTAGCCAGCGCTATCTACCCGCGCTATGAGTAGTGGGCCTATTTCTCCCCATTTCTCTTCTATATTCACGATTTTTCCCCGTTTCTCCCCTAACCTTAATCACTACTCTTTAGTTAAGTATGGTATCGACTATTAATTTATAATATATTGAATATTGATTGCATAATACAGGATATATTAAGTGTGGTATTTTAAAAAAATTAAAAATACACTTGGCGCTTTGGAGGCGCTATAGCACGCTATAGCCCCATAGCGTGGGTAGCCGACGCTACGCGCTATGGCGCAACTCAAACTATGCATGTGTTGATACTTAATATGGGCATACTTGCAAGTTGCAAACATCCAAAAGTTTTCCACCATGGCATTATTTGAAATCCATGACACTAAGGGATGAAATAAAATAAAAATAACTCAAATAAGCAATACATACCTGGAGCAAAGGCAACACAAGTAGCAGTGACAAACTCTTGCTGCTCTCGCAGTACATATGTTAGAAGTGCAGCAGTTCCTCCGCCCAAAGAGTGTCCTACAATCTAGTGGAATACAAAAAATATCAAATAATACTTTCAAATAACCAGTGGGAACATATGAAACGTAATAACGGTAATATATTTATGTCACCAGCAAGAAAAAAGAAATCATAAATATTCACAGGTTACAGTAACAGAGTTTCTAAATCAAACAAATTGCCTATATGTTGAATGATAAATATATTTGAACAAAAACATGGATATAGAATGTGATATAGAAATAATAAGTAGAAAATGAGCAAACAGCCATCGATATAAATAATTAACAAAGTTCATTATACAACCTCTATAATGTTTTTCAGTGCCATATTCACTAGATGGAGAAAATATTCAATACAGATAGATGATGTTAATGAATCACCTTGATACTATAATCTGGAAATTCACGAACAGCTTTTAAGAGACAAGGAGTTGCAAGCTTTGAAATCCAACGTGCAGCTGCAACCATTCCACAATGGGCATACCCTAAAACCAAGTCACTTACACCACCCTCAGATAAAAGAGTGTGATGAAAAGGCACCACAGCACCAGTTGCAGCTGTTAAAGTATCTCTAATGCTGTGAGTTCCCCGAATGAGTAGGAAAAAACATTTCTGTTTTTTATCAACCAAAATTGTGAATGCTGGCTTCAAAATCTGCAACAATATTTTTAAAAAATCTAACATAATAAACTGATTCAAGAATAGACAGTAATTCTTATTTTAAGCAATAGAAGCAAAAATAACTGCTATGTTGATGTGTTGGTGAAACTTTGCAAAAAACATTTGAGAAGCAACATGAACAGGTCACTTAAAAATTCCTGATAAATACCGTTTTTTGTATAGTGCAACAAAATGAAATAAACCCATAAACATATTTTCTTATTTTTCTCGTCAAAGTGACAAATCCATAATCATCTGATTTTACAGCTTAGTGCCTTACCCCTGCTTTTGGTTCTTGGAGAAGTGCATCTTCTTGGGAATAACCAGTTGCCTCCAAAAATAAAGGGAATGACTTTTTAGAAAAATGCCAGCAAAGTGTCAAAATATTTAAAAGATATTTTAGTTCCGAAATTATTTTAACACCCTGGTGTGGAATGCTGTCTTTTCCAGCATAAATACTAGCAACAGGTAAATTACCCTGCAATATAATGCAAAAGTATTATTTAGATCGGTTAAAAAATTTAAATGTCAATAAAAATACCTCAAAATTAATAATAGGAAATTGTTGTAAACTTGTAATTGGATCTTACAAAATGTATGTAAAAATAGGAGATGGGTAACATAAAGTCTTAAACACACACAAATAAAATCATTTGTATTAAGATTAATAGATTGCTGACATTTAAGTCATTAAAAAATACATCAATAAATATAATTTCAAAGTATAACTAGACTGGAATGGACGATAGTTGAATTCTGAAGGGCCTATTCTACGGCTTCTTAATGCCAAAAATAGCTAAGAAGGAATCACCAGTGGTCAGAGGTGTATGTAGCCGTCCGTGTAAGAGAAGAAGAGATGGCCTAACTATTTTAAATACCCTTTATAATCATATGGATCTAGCTAAACCAATCACCTGTTTTTTTATTAACACATACTCATTTTTTAAAATTTACTATCATTCCTCTCATTCAGATTAATACTTCGTTTCTTCTGACTTTCTAGTTCAACGTAGATCTTAATAAAAGAAGTGTTGAGAGGATGGTGGACTGCAGCTTAAATGTTCACAAAAACAATATCACACATTTTCGTTCTCCTTTAGTTAATAACTCAACGGGCTCTATGAAACAATTATATTGTGGGCTTTACGATTTTATCTATATTTTAAAAACAAATATATTATTTGCAACTTGCAAGCCAAGAATATTTTCAAAGAACAGTTTTTTATGAAATTACAGATTCTCATTAGAAATGAAGGGCAATACTAAAAAACAGGAGATATGACTATATAAGTATTTAATAATAAAATTACAAAATAAAGGGAGATGAATGGGAAATGAGCAAACTCATCAACACGATCCTATACGGTTATGATAACTAGTAAAAAAGTAACTAAATACGGCCCCAAGGCCAAGAAGAAGATTAATTTTAATATTACATGTATATTTACTACCAGACTATCTAATATACAAAAATAACTGTAAATTATAAGCATCTTATTATTATGCATCATAAAAAAAGAGTTGGATAAAATTGAATAATTCCCTTAAAAGAGGGTGTTAAGAAGGGATCATAGACATTACCTGCCTCTTCAAAAGAAAGTTGATGCCAAAAGCCAAATCACCAATGGGCCATTTTCCTAGAGTCTCCGAATAAGTAAACCTCAATGTCTCCGACAATGTGGAGATCGTTTCCAACCACGTTGCAGGGGCAAGTGCAGGTCTCCTTGAAACCCTACTAGAAGAGGGAGAAGAAAGGTTGGGACCGTGAGAACTGTCAATCTGCTCCTCGTCTGTAGATTGTGCAATCTGTAATCTACGATTCAAAGTATAGTAAAGTAGAGCAGCAGCACCTGCAGCAGTCGCCATAGTTGCCGTCGCCATGGCGTACTGCTACACTAAATGCTATAGAGCCACACTTTATGACAGCCACCGCTCCTTCAATAACAGATATAAAAATCAAAACTTCGAACGACTAAAAGTAAACGAAATAGAAACACATACTGCCGATCACAAAACGCAATTGTGCAATAATTCGGTTAAAAATCGCATTTTTCAAAACAAAAAAAAAAAACTATTTGATCTACCTCCGCCTGCCCCATCTCGATTATATGAAATGAGGGGAAACAAAATCCCGATTCATCGAAATCCTAAATTCCTCGAATTTACTTAAAATTTGAAAAAGGAAGAAGGAGGGAGAGTCGATACACGACGATTTGATTTCAAATGAAGATCCCTAAATCACAAACCAAAGAATCAAATGAACCTCGAAATAGAAAGAGATCGATCGATCCACCACAACACGAACAAATCAAGCAAAACTCATACACCGTCACAGGATCTTCTTCCTTCCTTCTAAGAACACACCGCCGAAATCGAACGCCGTATCCCCGATATCTTTCTCACACACTTCGCTGTACCAAATTTCCTCAGAAACTCGTCTGTTGTCCTTTTCCACTCCCCTTTATTGAAAACAAAAAGCGAGCCATCAGCCATGGTACGAAACCTTGGCACGACATTTTACGATTGCAAGCGGCAAGTCCTTTTTTGATATTATATAAAACATTAGGGTTATTATATAAAACATACGATATTGATCACATTTCCTATTTTATCCCTACTTTGATTGTCACTACTGTTTATCATTTTCAATAGAAAATAAACCAAACTCTAGGGGTAAAAGAGGGATGAAAGATACAAAAAGTCAAAAACTAATTAAGCATCTTATTAAAAAATAAATTTTACCACTAATTCCCTAAATCAAACCTGCGAAATCAAGGAAAGGATAAGTTCTGTTTAAAATTACCTCTCATGTTATTCGGGTAATTGGATCTTGATAATATAATCGGTCATCTACGAAATTACCCAACATCTCCACCAAAATCGCAACTGATTGTGGGGGTATTTTCACGATGGAAGAATTTAAGTGAGTATTTCGGATCCGATCAAAGAAGGTCGGAACGGCATTGTCAATCAGGATCTAGGGATTTGAAAACCCACGTTCACTCACCGCCGAAGCGCTAACGCCGCAGACCTTCGGCATCTAGCGAGGTTCCTCTATCTGAATTCTCTACCCTGTATCGTTTAATTATGTGATATAAACCAATTTCAGATTTTTATCTACTTCTTTATATAATCTTTATAGAACATGCCACACAAAACACGACCCATGACGGGACTTCTTGTGTTCACCGGTCTCAATGTTCTTCTTTTGCAAACCGTCACTCCAGTCTATGATTTTGTCTGTTTTCACCCTTACTGGGAAAGGAGGGTACAAAACTAATCATATATGCATTCGTGGCATTTCCCTGTTTTCTTTCTTTCTTTCTTTCTTTCTTTTCATTTTGATTCAAACTTACAAATTCTATCTAAATTTCATTGTCTTTTTTGGTAAATATTTCAGAGAGAACGCCGTCGTGAAGAACGGGAAGCTGCTTCTTTTACAGACAGTGCGGTCCAGTCGACTGCTTGATCTTCATTTTCTTGGGGTACACATATTATTTATCCATCTATTAGGAAAACAATTTATGTGTAGATGATTGGATTTTGAAGAAACAAGTAAAGTAGATGATCCTGGGGATTATGTCTGTGATACTTGCATATTGAAGTAGAGGACAATCAGTGTTGCACTAGAAGAAGAAAAAATGAATATTTGAAAATATCATATCTACAATCCCAAATTTTGGGGTTTTCTAATGTCAGGGTTTAGTTTGTGCACTAATGTTCTTTGTCTAGGATACACCAGCATTAGGAAGGAATGGAAGAACATAGACAACATCAATATATCATAGCCTCAATCATAAATTATCGAGTTTTAACTTTTTAAGTATGCAATGTCATTGGGAAAGATATGAACATTGACATTTGGCAATATCATAGATTCATAGCCACAGTCCCGAATTATTGCGCTTTTTTATGTTGGTTATCAGTTACAGTTAGTGTTTATGATTAGAACTAATTATTTGGTATTTCTATTTGATTTACAAAGCAATTTGCGAAATGCTGCAGATTTGACAGAGCATGTGGAGGGAGGATACATGAGTTTGTTTTCCGGAGTTTCAATTCATTGCGAGGATAGGGCACATGAATATCTTGCGGCGATGGATGCATTTGCTGAAAAGATACCAAAAAGATGTTTCTTATATTAGCTATTTAGCCTATTGAGTTGCTGTATCAATTTGAAGACACCCATCATTCTTTCTCCACCAACCTTGTTTGTATAACTAAATCAAGTTTGTTCGAATTCTCAAGGCATTTATGGATTCAAAATCCATTTGATGGTTTCTAAGCTCACAAAGTTCGAATTTCTTTGGACTTCAAATTTTATCTGGGCCCTGGTCGGGTAAAGGTACGAGGATCGCTGACCTCATACCCGATCAAAATTCTCTGTCATTTCCGAGTACGAAGACGTTTCGTCCAGATGAAAATTTATATAAATTCCCTATAAAAATAAGTACTAAATATTTTATAATAAAAAATGTAATTTAATTATTATATAAGGGTAAAGTTAAAAAAAATTGAGTTATATTAATCCATCTTATTATTATATAGAGCAAGTTGAGATAATGAATGTCTGAATTTAAACAACTGATTTTTTTACAACTTGTAAAAAGACATCTTTTGTTATAAAAAAAAATGAATGTTCATATGATGAGATGAGATTATATGAGACAATTAAATCACAATCATTTATTCCAATCTTTATGATGTCACAAGACTGAGAATCTGGTACAGATTTTAATGTTCTAAATGATTAATTGACTTAAATATCTTAAACTATATCATCTGAATCATCCTATAAAAATATGATTATTTCTATAAGGATCCATTTCTATCATGTTCATGACGTCCTCTCAGTGGTGTAAAATTAAATTAAATTAAATTCAGTTGAGTGGTAGTTAATGGTTAACCACCTATCGCTTTAAAAATCATGTTCAAAGAGTTGAAATGTGGATGATGAGGTGGAGTTGAGTATTTAAATATTTCAAACTATCGATCATCCTATAAAAATATGATTATTTCTATCCATGTTCCTGACTTTCCCTAAAATAAAATAAAATGCAGTTGAGTCATAAATGGTAGTTAATTATGGTTAGCCACCTATCGTTTTAAAAGTCATGTCGGAGAGTTGATTAATGGATGTGGAGTTGTTCAGTATTTAAGTATGGTCTAAAGATAAAATCAAAAATATCACTTAGGAGGAACATTATGGCGATGACCAATGAGTTGAGCAATGATCAGGTGATTGAAAACAGAAATTAAAGTATCCTATTTTTCTTATTCGATCATACGCGTAGATCTGAGATTTTTTTGGTCGTCTTCAATTTTTACAGGTTTTGATGGAGAAAAAGGGTTCTGCGAGGATCTTGACCCTCAACCGACCCAAAAAACTCAACGCACTCTCCTACAAAATGGCTCGTACCCTATTTCTTTCTCTCTATTAATTTTCTTGTTTCATATGTTTTTTTTTAATTTGAGATGATGTTTTTCAGATATCTGAATTATTGGTTTACTTCACTACCTTTGAAGAAACTCCAGATGTTAAGTTGGTGATTTTGAAGGTTCTTTTTTCCATTCTTAATTGGCTTGGAGTTATTTTTGTTTTACTAGCTTACTGTGCTAGTTACTGGTTTGGGTTGAATCTTAAAAGGTTTTCATAAAAATAATCATATTTTAATATACTTATAAATTCAAACGTACCTTTTGTTAAATCTATTTATGAACAAATGAATAGATATATCAATCTTATTTATATCAAAACATAGAGTATTTAAATACACACGACTCGACCAGTTCAGTTAGTAACTGTCACTATTAAGGTGGTTGGATTACTGAAGGTTCAGGATTCAAATATCAGTATATGCACTTATAAGAAAATTCTATTTAGACTTTAATAAATATTTAATCATCTTTACACTTTAGTTATAATAAAATTACTATTATCATAAATCATCTTGTTGTTATAACGCCCCTTCTAATTTCATTGGTTATAGGGAAATGGAAGGGCATTTTCTGTGGGTGGTGATGTTTCTGCCGGGGCAATCGATTGTATTAATGGTTGGTTTATCTTTCATATTATCTATAAATTTGAAATTGTGTGTTTTTTTTGAATAAATGATTTTTTTTGTTGTAAAAACTTAAGGGCATTGGAGTATAGGAACAAATTACTTATGGCATCAGTTTACCCTAAATTACATGATTGCAACGTATAGTAAACCTCAGGTAACCTACCGCTTCAGTCGTGATAACCAAAGAGTGTACTGATCTATTGATTAATCCATTTTCAAAATTTGATATGATAGGTTTCTATTCTTAATGGATTGGTGCTGGGCGGTGGAGCTGGTATTTCCATACATGGAAAGTTTCGAGTCGCAACAGAGAATGCAGTATTTTATTCTTATTAACCACTTTATTTCGTATTATTTTTGTTGACGATGATGAATTTTTAATTTCCCATTCACTTTAATTTGTAGATTTTTGCAATGCCAGAAACAAAAATAGGTCACATTCCTGATGTTGGTTCGACATATTTTTTGTCCAGACTCGTTGGATACTTTGGTATTGATTTTCAAATATATCATCATTCATCACTTAATTAGGAATTGTTGGTACTACAACCCGTCCAACGAACCATGGACCGAACCAACCGCGGTCGGGCCCGATAGCACGAAAGGCCTAGGAGGGTTGCGTGTAACCTATAAATACCAAGAGAGAAGATCGATACTAGAGAGTATTGATGTTGGAAAATATATTGATTTTCGATAAATGAAAAGATGGGTTGTTGGTCTATATATAGACCGAGATCCAACAACCCAATATAGAAAAAACGTTATATGTAAATAACGTTGTATGGAAGTAAGTTGTATGGAAGTAACGTTGTATGAAAGTAAGTTGTATGGAAGTAACGTTATATGGAAGTAACGTTATGATTATATACATAATTAGTTATTATTTAATTATGATTAATACGCCCCCTCAAGCGTAACGAGAGTTCTTCCGTAAGTTTGCCGGAGAGATAATCAAAAGGAATCGGTGGTAGTGCCTTCGTCAATAAATCAGCAATTTGATCTTCTGATTGGACAAAACGAACTTCGAGTGTTTTGGCCATCACACGTTCCCTTATGAAATGGCAATTCATGACGACGTACTTCAATTTACTATGATGAGTGGGGTTTTTGGACAATGCAATTGCTCCCGTGTTGTCGCACCACACCACCATTGGACTCGGGGCAGTAATTTCCATTTCAATGAACACACTTCTAATCCATTTTAACTCCGCCGTTGTGTCTGCAACACACCGGTATTCGGCCTCAGTCGTTGATCTGGCCGTGGTAGGTTGTTTTCGTGAACCCCAAAAGAGAAGATTTTGATCCCAGAAGACGACGTTCCCCCCTTGGCTTTTTTGATCGCAAACGTCACCACCCCAGTCTGCATCGGAGAAGGCCTTAAGCTCTTGCGATTTGGATTTGACAAATCTAATACCCTTGGACATAGTGGCTGATACATAGCGAAGAATACGCTTGAGGACTTTCCAATGAGTATTCGTAGGTTTCTGCATGAATTGGGAAACCTTATTTACCGCGTATGCTAAGTCCAGGCGAGTAGTCGTAAGATACAGAAGAGATCCCACAACCTGTCGAAATTTTGTGGGATCATCAAATGGATCATCCTCTGCATATAAATCAATACCGGGATCCATAGGGGTATTGACCGGTTTCAAATTGGTGAGATCAACCTTCTCCAAGATGTTCCGAGCATACTGATGTTGAGACATGAATAAAGATCCATCAATGTGGCGATTGACATGGATACCCAAGAAATGATGTATCTCCCCCAAATCCTTCACCGCAAATTCTGATGAAAGTTGGGTCGTGAACTCGTGACAGTGTCAATGAAAAAGTCGATGAGCTTATGATAATGATATCGTCAACATACACAAGAAAATATGCCGTAATGTCATCCTTATTGAAGATAAACAAGGATTGATCAGCTAAACTCTCAGTGAACCCAATGTGAATTAGAAATTTTTCAGCCGATGAAACCAAGCTATGAGCGACTGCTTGAGCCCATATATTGATTTCTTTAGCTTGCACACATGAGACGGAAGATCTTTGTTGATAAATCCTGTCGGTTGTCGCATGTATACATCTTCTTCCAGAAATCCATGGAGGAAAGCGTTGGAGACATCCAATTGTTTTATCGATCAATCACGATTTACTGTTAAGGATAGAATGATTCGAATTGTGACTGCCTTTACAACCGGAGCAAAAGTCTGGTCATAATCTAAATTGTCTCGTTTTCTAAACCCATTTGCCACCAACCTGACCTTTCTCTTAGCCAACGTACCATCTGGATTTTGTTTGTTCTTAAAAATCCACTTGCAGCTCAAAACATTTTGCTTGGGGGACCTTTGTACCAATTCCCATGTTTGATTGTCTATGAGAGCTTGATATTCTAAATCCATTGCTTCTGCCCAATCCAGATCTTCTAATGCTTTGATTGCTCCATTAGGAACTGACAGAGTGGCTGAGATCTGAAGCAGATACTTAGGATTGCGTGAGGGAGAGTTTATTTCCATACTTAGGATGGCTGAGATCTGAAGCAGATATCATAACGTTATTACTACATAACGTTATTTGAAAGAGAGGGAGAGTTGCGTGTGTGTACATCCGTTTGTAAACCCACACATCATCATGAATATACTAAACTAGATTAATTGGCCTCTTGTTAATTAAAATTTTCTATAGGAGAATATGTTGGTCTTACTGGTGTGAAATTGGTTTCTTCTGAAATGTATGCTTGCGGTCTAGCAACGCACATAGTGGCTTCCAAGGTGTGTTCATGAACAACTCACTTGTCATCTGATCTTTTACCATAACATATACAAATTAAGCCAACTCTATAATTTCATTTGACGACAGGATTTGTTAATGTTGGAAGATAAACTGGTGGAAGCAGATTCTTCAGATGATCATACTATTTCTACCATTATAAATAGCTTTTCTCATATGATTCCTTTGAAACAAAATAGTGCTTATAACATGTAAGTTAAATAATCACCAAGTTTACCATGTTTGGTAAAGTATTGTACAAGCCAACATCCATAAACTGAAAAATAATGATTTTTATCGGTACATATAAATATTCAATACGACTGTTACTGATTTGATTTTATTGTAGGATGGACGTAATCAATAAATGTTTTTCTAAAGCCACAGTGGAAGAAATCATTGTTTCTCTTGTGAGTTTTTTTTATAATAAAGGGTACTTTTTTACAAGATGTAAAAATGTCTACTTTCGAATTATATACCTGAGTCACATAATATATCACTCGTTACATCGTAGTAAACATTTAATTAAAATATACAACAAGACTCGAACTCTAGATAGATTTTTAAAAACCTTAATAGTAATTGTAACCAATTGAGCTAATCTTCATATATTTATTCTCTTGTGCGTTAATAAATAATAGATTTACAATAATATTGATGTTTAATGGTTTGATTTCTATCGATTTTTTTTTTACTACAGGAACATGAAGTTGTTCATCATCCTAAAGAATGGATTAAAAATGCACTCCGATTATTAAAAAAAGCATCTCCTACCAGTCTTAAAATTTGTCTCAAATTGGTATGTGTATTGTAAATTTTTTCTTTAATTTATTTTGTTGTTCTTACGAGTAATTTATATATGTAATACGTACACAGATCAGAGAAGGGAGGATGCTAGGGATCAATGAATGTCTTAAGAAAGAGTATAGAGTCGTTAGTCATATTATGCGGTTCGATGTCACCAAAGATTATTTTGAGGTATTTCTGATTATATATATGCTCTTCTTCTGATCATCAAAATGTCTTAGACCAAGGTTTTTTTAGGCGACCCAGCATTTAGACATGTATGTAATATTTTAAATGATCTGATTTTATATACTAAATTTATCTGGACATTTAGCATATGGACTCTGATTGGTTTATCAGAGTTCTTATATATGTTAGACAATTTTATTTGGGAGCCACACATATGGTCTGTGATACCGCTGTTTATTACCCAATTGTTTAAATCACTTGAAGTAGAGATAAAGCAGTATGAGTTTTTATATATATACCAAGACGAAAAACATTGATGATGGAAATTAGAAATGGGGAGGTTCTGAAGTTTTAGAGATGTGCAAGATGTCGGTAATTAGTTTAAAAAAAAATTAAATTAAATGGGTATTTGAGCTTAACTAGATCCGGATTGGATGAGGGAAATGAGCTTACTAGCTAGCACCTATAGAAAACCTAAAATAAATTACAAAGTAAGGTTGGTTCATTGGTCTCAAGAACCATTAAGGTTTTTGAAGTTCAGGGTTCGAATCTTACTTTGTACATTTTCACTTAAATTTATCCGATGATATATTATGTGCTCTGGTATATCATCCGAAGGTTGACAACTCTACATCTGCAGAGAAGTATCCTCCGTTATTAAAAAAAAAAAAAAAAAACCTAAAATAAATTCCTTTCATATTTTTATGATCATCATTTGTAAATTTTTATCCATTTCATTCTATAATTATTGCAGGGTGTCAGAGCTTTATTATTGGATAAAGATAACGATCCAAAGGTAATAAATAATTTCGGTAATCATACATAATCTGATTAAAAACACACACACTTGGAAAATGCAGAAGTTTCTTTTTAAAAACTGTAAAAAAACAATATACTTCTAAAGAAGGTAAATTTTGGTAGTAATAAAGAACAGTAAAGGTGATTAATTAAGGTTCTAAACTGGGGAAATGTTGATGTAATTTTACAGTGGAAGCCTTCTAGATTGGAACTGATAACGAGCGAAATGGTGGACCGGCATCTCGCTGTGGTGGATGATCGAAATTGGGTGGATCTCAGACTTCCGTCACGCCGAACATCAACTAAGATGGGAGAAATCATCTCAAGATTGTAATGTATGCATGGATACATATCAGATAAGAAGGGTTTTCATAAGAACCTTCTCTGATCTAGGCCGTCTTTTTTCACATAAACACATGGATCGTTGGATTTTAAAATTGCAACCAGTTGGTTTTCTTCTTCTTCCTGGTAGTGAAGAAATAAAATAAAAAATTAGCACGATTTCAATATGTATTCATAAATGATAGTGCCATAAATCTTTGATGTTTGACAGCAATTCTGTTTGTTTTTTTTATTTATTGTTGTAAATGAAATGAGTCAGTCATTAAATCAGTAAATCTTTTTATCTGTTTTAAATGAAATGAAAATTTTATATTTTTACCTTGTTTTTTCTTTCTTTTTGTATTTCAATCCTTATAGTTATAGCCTATAGGGTTCGTTTAGTTTTTTACCATGACCTTTTTCCAGATTTAGATCCCATCGCGAATCCCTAACTTCCTCTTTCACTGAAGCATTTATCATCGACGACTGGAATCTCGTCGTCTTCTTTTTCCGACGTCCTCATTCTCATCGTCTTCAGTTTCCCTTATTTATTCATACGTAGATTTTCTCCATCGATCTCATTTCTTTCTTTTCCCACGAAATACCTGACGTTGTTGTTAAAAAAACCCTTGCTTTAACTAGGTTTTGAATTTTGTATCTGATGGAAGATTTGAAACGGATGGACGTGGAGAAGAGCTTATCGCATGATATGCTTCATGTGCTCAAAAACGGAAAGGACATAGACGATGTCTCCCTCGCCATCGAATCTTCCCAATCTTTACTCTCTTACTGCGAGGCCGAGTGTCTCCTGACTCGTCGCGAATTAGAAGGTAGGTGGTGTAGAAGGTGTAGGTTGTAGGGTTCTTCCAATACAAAGTCACTTTCTTTTTCTTCCAACAGTGTACGAGAAGAAAATTGAAGCCGTCAAGAAGATAATAAGAGAAGTCGAAGAAGAGTCTGTTTCCGATGATGATGGGAGGGAGTTGGAGGAGCAGCTTCAGGTCGAGAGTTCACTTCAGCAGGAGCTCAGATAAGTATCTTCTGGGTTTCTTGTCAGCTATGTGAGCTCCAAATTTTAGGAGAGAGAAAAAATTCAATTTTTTGGGAGATGAATTTAAATTGTATTGATGTTTTATGATTTGGATTTGTGTATAAGCACAGAGATAAAAGATAAGAAGGCTTCCATAGATAAACACAACACAGATTTGCAAAGGAAACAGAAGGATGCATTGCGATCTTCGTAAGTAATTCCTTTTCAAACTATTGAGAAATGCCATGTTTTCTGAAAACAATGTGAGTGATATATAAATCTAGAACTGTGTTAAAGAGGTTTAAGCTAAAGCCTCGATAATCATTTGATTCAGTGCCTACTAGTATACTTCTTTCTGTTTGAACTTTGAACAAAAATACAGTGTGAATGATATTGCCATTATTGGCGTGTGTGACTTGTTTGCAGTGTCTTGTTAAGCAATATAACGCACTCATAAAATGTATTTTTATTTGGTGATGATGCAGAGATCTTCTCTCTATGTGTGCCTCAGTTACAAATATCATTCCAGATTTTGATGATAAATCAAGAATTTCTGGCTGTATCCTTTCATTTTATTAGAAGTTTGTTTCATAATTTCTTACTTCATTTGGTCTTTTATTTTAATCATTTAACTCTAGATCTACAGATATCCTTAATGGGAGTAAGAGTAAATGTGAGAGGTTTGATCTCGAACCATCAATATCACCTGTGGAATTATGTAACGAGCTCTGGAAAATGTGAATGGTTTTGGTCTTTTATAAGAAGCATCACTACATCAGGTGTCATTTTAGTTCTAAACCCTTTTTGGATAAGGTTTCTGAACCCTTTGTAAAATCTGATGGGTGCCCATTATTTTTAACAGTGTGTTTTTAATCTATTTATCAGAGTAAGTTGTTAGGGATTTTTGTATAATTTTCGATTTTCTTTACATATAAAAGGTGTAATGTTATTCATAGTTTTGACGGCGCTTTAAGTGCTCTTGGATTCCGGCCAACCTTGTTTTTTTTAATTGTCCCATAAAACACAGTAAGTGATATAAATGTGTAATAAGCAATATGAATGTGTAATGAAAGATTAATAAGTTTATGAGGTAATGGGCAGTATTATATATTAGACATCTTCAACTGTTGTTGTTTATTTATTTGCAGATGCATCTTCACTCTTTAAGCACAGTTCAGTAAAGAAGTGCTATATACAAAAAAGAACTCATGGAAAACTCTGGTGTAGTATAATCCTTCACAATTAAGCCAATTGCTTGGTGACTTCACCTTTTTCCATTTGACTATAATCCCTGCATTCAGTTTGACAAGATTTTATGTAATGTTCAAATGATGAAACCTGAATATTGGATCGAGATTGGTTATTGCTAACATTGGTTTTGGAATGATTGTACATAGAAGGATTATTCTGAGCTGCGACATTCGTTAGATGTTCACTTGAATGTCTTTTCATGGTCGTGGGAGCGCTTCATTAAAAAAGAAAATAAACAATCAAATGGTTTATACAAGCAAAAGGTTTAAGGATTTGTTTACCTTTGAGTTTTTTTGTAAGAATGGCTAGCCGACGAGAATTGCTGAAGATCGAAAAAATTTGAAACGTCGCATCCACTTGAATAAAACCGATCATCGTCTTTGAAGTTATGTTTGTTAGCCAATGCGAGAAAATTTCTACAAAATATAAAACAAATCAACCACAAAATGATCAGATTTTTGTAAAGACAGATTATTTAGCTAACCTGGAAGAGCTGGTTGATGCAATGGAACTCATTTGAATATTGTTTGGAGCAAGTGTGTTATTTTGATGCAAAATTTTATCATCTGGGAGGGACACTCCAGCATCATTCTGAGGTCGGAGACGCCCCAAAAAACTGCAGAACAAGAGAACCACAAAGAGAACCATAATAAAAAAATGATTTAAAACATAAAACTTACACATCAATAGCGTCTTGTTTTTGGACATCCATGTAAGAATTGCTGAAATAGCGTTGAATTGTTCTAGCAAACTCCTGCAATTGTATGAATGTCTTCCAGGAGCCTCTTCTTTCAGAAAATATCTAAAGTATACAAAACAAGTGTGATAACTGATAATTAATGATCAGAAAATTAAATATATAATTTCCACAAAGTTCAAACTGCATGCTTACCTTGTTATGAGAAGCAGAGCCTGTATATTGAACAGCTAGTGCGTCACCCATTGACTCATAAAATGTCATCAAATCATTAGCCAAATCTGATTTTGAATCTATATTTGGATCATCTATCAAGTCAAGAGTACAGAGTTGAAGACCAAGAGCAGATAAGCCATAAGCATATTGGGCAATGTTAGTACGATCCAAGCAATCGATACAGTTTGTACGAAGAACGCCACTTTGGAATATGTGAGGCTTATTATCTTCTACAGCTTTTTTGAGTTTTTTCTCATAGAGACGAGAGTTCACATCATTATTATCATTTTTCGGTGTGGGTGCAATTTGTTGGTAAAAAATACCAGTTAAATTTAAAGTACTTTCTGCCACTTTACCAAGAAACTCCAACATGTCACCAGCTTTCCTGAAGCGAAAACAGAATGACTTTAATCTAAACAAAGAAAGAATATGCTTAATTATTATCCAAGTTGAAAGAAAGGTCGTACCTTCTGGGGTTTTTATTGAGATCCCAATGTAGGAATCCCAATCCATTTTCCGTAGATGAATCCTTATTGATGAAATCAATCGCATTAGCCAATTCTAAACGTAATTTAGACTCTCTACACTCGCATGTCTATTTGAAGGATACATACATCATATGCAAAAAAGAAAGAAAAATAACAAAATCAAGTGACTGGTTATCTCTAAAAAATAGAATAATTTCATCCCATCAAAATGTGCGATTCGCGAAGACAATATAATTTACCTTGATCAAATTTAAAACAATAATTGGACTTCCATATCTCTTGGCAAGATTTGCAAAGTGAAGCTTAGTAGTTTCATAATTTTTTTCCTTCTCCACTGATCAAACAGAGAAGAAAAAGGTAAAGGAAGATCAATCGGAAGTGTTAAAAGTTAACGAACATGGCACTTACAAACAATGTCAGGCTTAGGATTCAGCATTGATGCTTTCTGAGACCAATAGAGGGGTATTGAACCTCTGTTCTGTACAATTGATGTTACTTGGGCTGGGCATCCTCCAGAACAGTCATCATGACAACAGTCATGATCATGACACACAATTTGCTCAGTATCAACTTCATTGGCCACATTACCACTTTTATTGACACCACGTTTCAGATATCTAAAAATATAAGAGAAAAGGGAAACTTTTTTTTTTTGCAGAAGATTTTCTTCTTCTTCTATATAGAAATCCAAAAACAACTGTTTAAGTTATTAAGTATAGCTACGTAATTAGGAACTCTTAATGACATACTGATCATCCCACAGTTTACTAATCCTAATATAGTATGTGCACCCCCACCCACTATGCTAGGATAATTAAGTAAACTCTGAATTAAATTAAATTAAATGGGATACAAAGTAAGTAAACTCTAGATTAAAATGTTAAACTCTGAATAATTAGAAATTATGGGACCCAGATAACCCAATGGATCTACAAATTAGCCAAAATTCATTATTTCTATAAAATGCATAGATTAACAATTCAGAATCAGAAAACAACTTAAATAAACCTGGTTCCAGCTTGGTGGCGTGAGCGTCTTGCGATAAGTGACAGCTTAAATTGTTTCCCAGAAACTAAAAGTTTTTCCTGTATTTCAAAATAAAAATTATAAAATACATATTTTTTATTAACAGATTTCCTAGGAAAGATTAAGGAGATGGTTAGCTTAGATTTTTTAAGAATAAAGAACATATATACACCACCATAGTACATATATAACAGATTAACAGTATCGAAATATATGAAAATTCCGTAACCAAATCTAATGTAAACAACAAATATATCAGAAAATTTTATTACCTGCTTAAAGAAACCATAAACTAATGCCACAGTCCACATAGTACTTTTTAGGAGATTCCGGATTTGACGAGTAAGAAATTCATTCCAGACAAACATTGTTTCATCAACAACTTGCTCTTTCTGACAGTCAGACAAGTTCTCTTGAAGGCTATGCATAACATGATATGTGTAGCTGAAAAAGAAGTCCTTTGTAAGATCCACTGCCGATAGTAGCTTCATGTATCTAAATCACAAAATGTACAGAATGTCAACTGTGAAAAATGAATATCAATATAAAAAAGCGATAGAGAAGTAGAAAGTTAGATTTAGCAACAATCATCTATTGAAGATTAAAGAAAATACAACAATGACACAAACAATCAAATTGACCGACTAATTATTTAAGCTTTTGGAAAAGTACCAGTAATTTAAAAACTTCAATCTGTACTGAAATTATCCAGATTACAATTCTATATTAAAAATGCAATGGCAAATGATTGCATGGAATAACAAAGAGTAAACAAATAACATTCCATATTAACATCATGACATTATACATTGACAGTTTTACACACAGAATGGACGTAAAACCTGTTCTCTTTTTTAGAATAAGTGTTATCAAATTGTATTGTGGAATTTGAAACTGTAATTATTTTGCTTTCTGAGATTGCATATATTGCATGGCCACAAATGGTTCCAATTTGTCTCCTTTCTGTAATAAGAAGCATGTAGTAAGGTCCCAAGAACTTGACAAATCCTGATGAGATTGATGATTGTGAGTTCATGTTCAGTTAACCAATTGATGAGCAAAAATTAAAAACAAAATGCAGACGTACCAATGATACCATAGCAATTGGCCAGAAATCTAAGTCCTCCACTTTTTTTGTTCCCATCATTTAGCGTGCGCAGCAAATTATCACATTGTTCTTTCGAATAAATAGTAGTATCCTCATAGACATTCAATTCCGAATGCTCAAGCCTGTTGATCGTTAATATCCTCGAAATCGTATTATCCTGATGTTGTCCTACCAAGTAGAAATTCTGCAATAGGGACAAGAATATGGATAATAGTATGGACAATTTGTAACATGGAACATTGACAAAAAAATCTCGACATTCAAAATCCAAATCATACTAAGTTATATCTGAAGAGCAAATCAAATCAGATATCAATTTCTATTGACTTAGTGCGGTCTTAAAAAGAACAAACAAAAAGAAAAACCATTAGAGGAGTTGAAGATTATCTACTTCAGTGATAATTCATAATAAGCAACGAACCAATTACCAAAGCAATACGATTTGAAGAACATATATCGAAACCCTAAAACTGTCGAACAATAGGCAATACCAACATCTCAAACCAAGTTTCCAGTTGCAAGCAAAATTCTCAAAAGTCAAAACCAAACACAATGCACAAATGTCTCTTACAGATCGAGTCTCGTAAAGCTCGTAACTCCAGGGGTAACGTTTATCAGAAACATCAATATCGGGTTTGACCCTCGATGTCGACGACATTCCTCTCTCTGTTTGATTCTCTCAACAAATACATCATCCCCAAATCACCTCCCAACCATCTTCTGCCCTACAAAGCTGCAACCTCTCAATTAAAAAATCAAGACATGCTCGTCTGACTTATACGATAATACGAAGTTGACGAAAAATGAATTCCAATCAGAATCTCCCTCTCCCGTCCTCTGTTTCAGCCTGCGTCTACGCCGCCGTTGACGTTGATTTTGGGATTATGTTTCTCCGATTGGTGGTTTTGTTTGAAATTTCTAAAATCCTGGGGATGTATTTTTAGCATCCTGGTTGACTTGTATTTTTACTTTTCAGTGGGCTTCTAACTTCTAACTTCTATAGGTGAACACGTGGCAGATGGCACGTTGCTGACTGGAACTCCACGAAGATGCCAACGTGGCAAAATGTATCCACGTAGGAAACGGAAACGAAGAAAGGAGAAAAAAACCCGCCCTCATTATTGTCTCGAATCGTTCTCTGTTCTTCTTCCCCAGTAGTCTCGCTTCCTTCCCCCCTTTTATACCAATCTATCCGTCCACCGATTCTTCTTCCCCAATCGAGAACCCAAACCCTAAACATATCGAAGCAATCAGAAGGGACGATTCTCTTCTCTCGTCGAAAGGTCGGATCCCATCAACCTCCACTCTCCTGAACCTATTTCAATTTCACGCCCTTAGGGCTCCTCGGCTCTCTCCCCCTTCGCAGGTCCGTCCAGAAGGGCATTGCCTACTTGTCGGCATCCGTAACAGTCTTTCAGGTGCTCAAAGAAAGGAGAGACGTCCGGAAGTGGTAGGTTGGTTGTGATTGTAGTTTCTAGGGTTACTCAATTGTGCTGCTGTTGGTGTTTTTTTGTTAGTTTCATTTAGATGGTGGGTCTTGGGGATTTCGTTTTTATTTCTTGCCAGTTGCCATATACAATTCACTATTTAGTACCGGCGTGTGGAGTTTTGTTCAAAATTGTCTTTTGAAGTAATGCTTGAGATTCTTCTTATTGGACGTAGTGTCTGATGAACTAGTTTTCACATTTTGAATTAAGTATGCATCATAGGAACTTTCAAGTAGTACGGTGCCATAATGATAAAAAAAGAAGTATTATAGATTATAGGTTTTTCTTCTCGCTGTCTCTGTTTGCAGTTCAATAATAATTTAAGCAGTCTGATCATAATATACAGTTATGCACATAATCTACAATCTCGCAGATGGCAGGCGGTTGGATTCTAGGATAAATGTTTGAATTTCAAAAATTTAGAATTTGTGAATTTAGTACACCTAGTTTTCTCTATTTGCTGATTTTTAACAAACCAATATCCGTTAATCATTTATCATTTATTTACTTAATCTTTGCCTCTTTCTAGATATTTTTGGAACATTTCAGCCACTGTGGTGGGATATTTGTATAATGCTACTTTCTAAGTTCTGTAATTAGCACATGGATGCAACCTGGAATTCTCTCTGTAGTAAATGCAGAGGTTGATTCCATGGGAGGGGCTGTTGGTGACGTTTTAGATGTCAAATCTTCACCTCACCGGGAAGCGATTGAGAAGACACAAGCAGAGTTAAGGTATAAGGGAGCAATGTTAATATTATTCAGTTATATTTACATCTTGTTTTGTTAATCTTGCACTTTTAATTAACTTACAGGCAGGAATACGGTGTACGAGAAGAAAGAAGAAGGGAGTTGGAATTTCTTGAGAAAGTATAAATCAGGAGTCTTATAATGATCATGAATGTTTCGCTTTTATATTTATATATAACATATTTTTTGTAGGGTGGCAATCCATTAGATTTTAAATTTAATTTACCAGGCTCATTAAGTGTACAGTCCACACCTCTTCCAGATCGTCTTCTTGAAAAGTAAGTGATTAGCTTAGATTATCTTTTTATCATCTCTAGAACATATTTTATTTAAAAAATGTACGTTTTTTCAGTCTTCTGGTTTATTTTCTTCTTTGCAATACAGTGATGCCAATGGTAGCTTTGCATTAGCAAACACTCCTCATGGAGATTCGGCTGAAAGCAGTTACTTTCCAGGTACTTCTTTAGTACCAGAACAAACATCTGCTGATAAGCTTTTTGATTATGAAAACAGTGTGGCTGAAACAAAAAATGATACAAGTATTGGAAAGAGAAGCATTACTTCGTTTGGACCGCCTTCAAAGAGTCGGTGTCTTGAAACTAGGAAACCAGTAGAATATGCTATACGGCATCTTGATGCGAACAGTCAATGGTATGCTTGGAAGAATAATTCAAAATCCAGTCATGAAGACTCAGATCTTGATGTTACTGATCTAGCTCGGTATAATCATGAAAATAGAGCAGTCTTCTTTTCTTCCTTATCCAATGGTGTTGATGGGAAAGTACAAGATCTGGATCCCTCTATTAGTAATTCAAAACAAACAGATTTGATGGATTTTCCTTCCGTGGATCATTTGGATATGGAATTAGATGAAAAACAACCACTCAAGGCTTGTATAGATGTTGCAGAAGTACTAGTAGACAAAACAAATATCACATCTTTTGAAAAATTACGTGAAAATAATAACAAGATTCATAATGAACACATTTCTCTCGATGGTTCTGAGAAAGATCCTAACGGTACAATTTCTGTGCCTACTGATTTGGTTGGTGAGGGAGAGAAAACTGGGTTCAATGATAATATCCAATCATCATGTGAAACATCCAAATTTGATGTACACAAAAAGAGCTTGCAAAATACCGATTTTTCAACTTCCAATGGTTTAAATGAACAAATCACCTGTGCCAAGAATGATTGCAATGTGGATGACAATGCAAGTGGTGACTACTTACCAGGGGAGCCCTATCACGTGAAAATTAAAGAGCAAGAAGCAATCAGTGGAAGTAACCTTGCCCCTGATGATATTATCACCGGTGAAACTGTTGATATGCATCCTAATTACCCCAAAGAACAGTTTTCTGCTCACTTAAATGCAAAAAACTCACACGTTGAAATAAAAAATGAAAAATCATTTGACAATGCAACTGAGAAGCATGAAGAAATAAAATTTATATGTAATAAAGAGAGCACAAAGTTTGATGGTGATGTTTTGTCAATATCTGAAGAAAAAATTGTTACGAAGAAACTGCCTTGCTTGTCTAGTTGTCATGAAGAAACTGCACAGCCTCATGCACAACCTATACCAAGCAATTTAGTCCACCCAACTTACATGCCTTCAGATTCTTTCCTTTCTCAAAGAGATTCTGTAGCTACTCTTGAACTACATGGTAATATGGAAAGTAATGCAACATTGACAAAGACCCAAGAAGATGCAATTCTTAAAGAGGCGCACACAATTAAGGTTTGATTTGGTGTATTTTATTTTTGATTTATATGAAAACAGCCAAACTAATACATATTACATCATTAATTAAATCAGCAAACAACTAGCTTTTATTATGCACAAAATTAACGGGACCAATAGGCTTGAGTGCTTGACACTACACTATGTGTCCGTGTAATTGTGTAACCTTCATTTTATTTTTATTAAGGAATCAATGAAAGATACTCCTTGTATACCATGATTTTTTGTACCTCTCTTCAACAAAAATCAGTTTGCAGTTAGCTTTAATCTTCTCCCATAAGTTTCCCAGCTCATCTCCTCATGAATTCTATCACATTTCACATCTTGCTTTCTACACTTTGCCAAACAACTATCTTGAACAAAATCCAGGGCAGACTTCTCTTCCCAAACTGGGATTCAATTTATTTCATTGTACCCAGGATGGAGTAGCAATTCCAGAAAATCTAGCTTCTCATCTCCAAGACACACATTTCCCATAATTTCATCAAGAATTGTCAGTTGAAGAAGAGACGATTAATGCTCTTATCTTCCCATTTTGTATAAGATGCATTTCGTAGGCACATTTGATGGCCATCTACTTAGGAATACTCTGTTTGGGAGCTTACTCCATCTGATCCTCCATAAACACAGTGCAAATTTGTGAACCTTATTAACCCATAACCCATTGGCACATTTAAATTTAGAAACGTTTTGATTTCAGATAAAACGTAAGAAGGCTGACGAGTTACCTAAGTGTATGTTTCGTTTGAAAAATCATCAAAGATCTCATTGGGATTATGTCCTCGAGGAAATGGCATGGATGGCAAATGATTTCATGCAGGTAACATTTCTCATCCAGTTTGCCAATTTACTTTTCAATTCCATGGATGGCAAATGATTTCAACAGCAATAATTTTTTTTCTGAGTTTACATATTATGTACGCTACAAATTCTTGCAAAAAAAAATCTCTTAAGGCTTCGAAATCTTTCTTAGTATCTGCTTAATTTTCTAATAGGAGAGGCTTTGGAAAATAACAGCAGCATCTCAAATTAGTCATTGGAGTGCTATATCTGTCAGGGAAAAATTAAAAAAAAACAAGCTGACTCAAAATCAGAAAGAGGTTTCTTCATTTCTTGCAAAAGCCGTAATCAAATTCTGGATTGTTGCCAAGGTATCATAAACTAGCAGGAATCAAGCCATATTGAATTTTTTGTAAATAATAGTTTTTTGTATAATTGTAATAAATATACAGTAAAATGGATTTAAAGCCATGAATGTCAAGTTTGCCAATGTTTTTTACGAATCATGCAGAACAATGTATTACATCCATCAGCAATACCCATTACCCAGTCCTATGTATAATAAAGATTAAAGGCGTAATTAATCACTATTTTGAGATAAGGGAAGATATGTGTAGATGGGAAAACAAGAAAAGTATGTCGGTTATTTGAATCACTTTTCTCTTATATAGATGGTTATATGAGTTGTTACCTAGTTGCAGATGTAATTAACCTTGAAATACATATGTATATCCTAAATATTATTTTATTATTTTTTCATGCAATTCACAGAGACCATAGTGTATTCAAATGATTTTATTTTAGTATCAAGATGTGGCCAGCGAAAATACAGTTTAAAAATGAAAGATTAATATTGTAAATAAAGAAAGTATATTGCTTAGAATATATCGTAGGATTTTTATTCGTTCCATATCAACTTTTGTTCTGTAATTAACAAGAATTTTGTATTTTCATTAAAGTGATTAGCTTGGTGCTATATTGTTTTCATACATTATATTCTAACTGGTATTTTTATTTTCTTTTAGGAAAATAAAGATATGCAAGATATACACCCAGACCAGCTTCTCCAACTGCCTATCCAGCATTATGCAGTTAGATTTTTGCGATCTGGGCTCTTTCCTATCAAAATTGTTCCACCTGAAGCACCAAGAACACCTGATAGTAAATATCATATAGGCGATCTAGAAATGTTGAAGGAAGAACACTTTAATTTGGTATGTGCTTTTTTTTGTTCTTGGATATCATTCTCAAGGTTTCCTATGCGTTCATGCGATGACCAAAGAAGCATATAAGTATATCAGTATATGCGTGCATATACGCTCATATATGTAAATATGTGACCTGTTATATTTACATGTAATTTTTTAAAATACCACTAATATTTCCATAATATATGAATAATATATCTTATGTCAATATAAGTTTAAATCATTCATCATTCTCCATTTCCACTAATATTTCTATTATCGATATATGTCAATATCATTCTCTAATCATTCCTGTTATGAGTGTTATATACTTATATGTTATATTGGAATCATGTCTAGCATATTCCTTAAGTGACTGGTATTTTTTGTATGTTTTCTCAATGGCACATATATTTCTGTTTTTTGTAGGAAAACCTTCACTACAATGTTCCTTTTGGTTCAATGTTTGTTTACAACAAAATTGTGGGGGCTCATTGTTTGCAACATGAGGTATAATAAGTACCTCCAAATTTATTTCCCTTGTTTCTTCCTTTTTGTTGTTGTGGTCCATCAAACTTCATTTCCATGGTGAACGCCAACCTCCAGTGAAATGCTCTTAGTGGTAGTGTCAAACACCCAGTTGATTCACTGCCTTTTTAAATTTTGTTTTATTCCTCAATATCGAAATATCAATATGCTCAGTATAGAAATAATTCTCTCCTGGTTATAAATTAAAATTTAGAAACATTTTTTTCTTTGATTTTGAAGTGATTATCATGGAAAGGTATATGTGACAAAGAATAGGTGATAGGTCTATATGGTATATACAAATATATTTTTTTATTACATTTAAAGATCTTTTACCAATAATCAAATTTTCAAACTTTTTGCTTTCAATTTTTTTAAACTTTTATGAAAAAGTTAGAACATTCTCCAAGTTTTAAACTTTTAATTCATCTTCTCTGTACTTGTTTGAAGTAGTTGGTTTTATTGTTTACATTTTAAAGCATTTTCATTACGTCTAGGTCATATTTTTTCTAAAACATCAAGTTTGTTTCAGAAATTTGGCAACAGCACAAATCAGATGGATTGCATGACATCTGTTGGAGATTCTGCAGAAGGTATTCCTATACTGTGATTTGTGAATCCATAAAAATGGTGGTTTGTCTACTCCTGAAGGATTTTGTTAAACTGACACTTTTTTCTTATAGTATCAGAATTCCAAGTTCATGAAACCATGGATGAAGATGAAACTTCTATGTATTGTGCACCTGGAGCTTTTAAAGGAAACAGAATAAAATTTCTTCACAAGAAAAAGAAATCTTTGCCACAAAAGGATGGTGTATCTGGATCATATGATACTAGTTTTGACTTGCCATATGCTCCTGGCTTAGACAGAAAATTTGGAAACCGATCGTCATTGGTTATGGGAAAACGGATTTCCAATCGCCCCAATACCGTTACAATACCGACAAAACGTGTTCGTACTGCTGCACGGCATCGTGTTTCCAGTCCTTTCAATATCAGTGGTAGTGGGGCAATGCAAATGTCTTGCAAAACTGACGCTTCTAGTGGAGATACGAACTCATTCCAGGAAGATCAGTGCTCATTGCTCGGAGATTCACATCCCAGAAAGAATTTAGATTTTGAATCTACTGTAGATTTTGATAAGAAGATGTCTTTTGATGATAACGACTCATTTGTTAAACCTAAAAAGAAGAAGCCGAAATACTTGGGATTTAAAAGCTCTTCTAATGCAACGGCTGATCGTGGTGGATTTGTTACATCAGGAAAAGTAAGTTGGTTAGTTTTCTCAGATGTAGTTATTCTTCAGGTCGTGTGATTGTTGTAGGCTTCCTCATACTAGCAAAGATAGTCTCTTCACTTCGCTGATTTCATTTCTCAACTGGAGCAGGGTATAATTTTGTTGGCAGGGTTGTATTTTCGTTTAATAAGTTCACTGAAAACTAGGTCACGTAATTTTTGAATAAATGTAGATATAGATGTATGTAAGGTTCGAATCATAGTTCCTACTTTTTTTGCAAACAGTAAATATTCTCATTAATAGTAACGAAGGGTGATAAGATTACGAAGTAGAAGAGAAAAATGAAATGTGGTGGTGGGGAGGGGGGGGGTAGAGTGGTTTCTCACAACCATCGATTTTCTCCAATATGGCTTGAGACTTTGAGCTCCTAATGATCAAGAGGTTAGTCTCCCAAATCTGCATTGTAGTCTCCTCCATTTATGAATCACAGCCTTTCTTAAAGATTTCAGCTCTGTAAGAAAATCTGGAATCCTTACTAATTTCCCGAAACAATACTTCAGGTGGCCTAAGAGTGTGTTGGCATAGCCTTCTGTTTCTCTCGGACCAGATATGCCAGATGAGCCCTCCTAGAGTCCTAGTGTGTTCTAATGCAGGCCCCATGGGTGTGGGATTGATGTGTATATTTCCCAGTCTTATGTCTAGGTGTGTGAGGGTTGGGATTTGCGTATTTGATATTTTCCAGAGGGCATGGTTTAGGAATTCGAAGATTTTCATCTTCTTGTCCACAGAGAAGGCAGGTGGTTAGTTGATTCTATTTAAAATAAGGGGATTATTAGTAGATTTGCTGATAATATTACCTTAGTAACCTAATTGTATAATTTTACTATTATTAATGGTGAAACCTATTTGTTTTAATTTTTGTCATTAATTATTATGTTTTTTTAACAACAGAAGGATCATTTGAAGAAAAGGCGGGAGAGCCTTCACTATGAATCTAATGGAACCAGTGGTCGGTGTTATACATATTTTTGTAATTTCTTTGACATATTGAAGCTATATTATTTTGACTCATCAATCTTTTTTAGGTCTTTATGTGCATGGGTCAAAGAAGACTAAAATTTCGAAACAAATGCAAGAGAGTTCTCCTGAATCAACTTTACCTCTTGGAGTGGCAATTCCTGCTTCTGTTGCTTCCCAAATAAGTAATATGCCCAATTCAAGTAAATTTTTCAAAGCAATTCTAAACCGTGATTGCGGTAGGAAAAATAAATCACTGAAGGTATGCCATATTCAGAATTCAAATTATAAATAAATTACAATCTTACTATTTATAAAGAAATTTAGAGTTTGAGTTTCTAACGAGTTATTACAAAAAATGTTCTGTAGTTTTCCCCATATCGAATAAGGGATCTGAATGTCTGATAATATTGTTGTTTTAATTTAATACTATAACTTGTTTTGTTTTATTGCAGTGTTTATTTTTTTTACTTGGGTTGTTAAATTTAAACTTTATGGACTTTTTTCTAACTAATTAAATAAAACCATTGATATTGGAAATAAAAGTGCTGCAATTTTTGGACTTTATAAGTTAAAAGTAATCGTGGAATTCTTAAGGTTTTCCCTTTTATGTTGCAGGTCATATCTGAGCAGTCAGGGTTTGGTTGTCAATGGTTACTATTTGAGGACCAGGTATTGTGTTTCTTCCCACATGCATTCTTCACTTTGAGTGATTTCAAATGATCTGAGATATGGCATTTAATTATTGCACAGACCCTTATTGTCCTTGTTCACGACCTGGGTCCTAATTGGGATTTAGTCAGCGATGCTTTTAACAGTACCATGCAGCTTCAGGTGATCATGCTATTTATTATTTAAATCGTCGATGAACAGCTGTTTTGTAGTTTTTGTTATTGACATCTTATTTTACTATGTCAGTGTGTCTTCCGGAGTCCTAAAGAATGCAAGGAACGTCACAAAATTCTAATGGAGAACAATGTTGGTGACTGTGCAGACAGTGCAGAAGATTCAGGATCATCTCAACCCTATCCATCTACACTATCTGGCATACCACAGGCATGTCTTTTGTTTATTTCTTCAAATACAAGTAGTTTTGTGAATAGCTTCTGATCTTATCATACTTAGAACTCAGAGCATTTCTTATGTTAAACTCATATTGTTTTATTTATAAGTATGTCGCTGGTATGTCATTTGTTTTATGTATACCTAGATCTCAGAGCTAACTATGCATGCTTTTTTACTTGTTGGTTTTTAACATCAGGGTTCGGCTAGACAATTATTTCAATGTCTTCAAAGCCCAATGGAAGCAGATACTTTAAATGATCATTTTCAAAAAATTATAGCCATTGTAAAGAAGTCGCTTTCCCGTGCAGTTCAGGTATATTTGTTTCTCTTATGGGCACTGTATAAATAATTTATTATTTCACTTTTTTTTTTGTATAAATAGTGATGGTATTTTGTAAATTTTAATCGTAATGAATGACCCCTTAGGCCCTTATGGATATTTAAATATAGAGATATAGAATAAGACGGGATAAATGAATATAACTGTTTATGGCTTTATGCTAAATTGCATAATTGTAAAAATGTAGAATGAGATTTTGTATCTTTCGATCTTAAATTTTTAATGAGTAATTCTTAAATTTATATGTAGAGAAAATAAGACAATGAACAAATGGAAGAATAGATTCTTGTTAATAATTATTACTTAATATTGTGCCTCACTATGCACTGGTTAAAAAATATTTTGCATTGGACATGTAAAACACAATAGAATTAAGTTAGGGGGATCAAATGATTGATCCCTCTAAACATCTATTAGATATGTTTATATGCACTTGAGGCTAGGATGAGAACTTAACTGAATCTCTAACTGATTCAGTTAAGTCTCGGTCCATAAGTTTCTCGCTAATTAATTACAAGGATTAAAATGTAATTACAAACAGTTAACATGTTTATATATATATCACTATTCACTAATATATGTCGGCAATTCATTTCTAGCAAATTATAAAATATAAATCTAATGCAAAACTAAGAAATGTCTTAATCTTCCTCATTCTTAGTTCTTACTTTATTGTAATTTCCAAATTCTAATTATTGATCTTTTAATTTTGAATCTTTGATGATTTTAAGGATAATAAGGAAGTGAAACGATTAGCTCCACCCCACAGTTCTCATCATCTGGCTATTTCTCAGGCATTCCCAAATAAGTTAACTGAAGGTCCATTAATGTGAGTTGTGTTTGCAACCTTCTTTATTACTCCACAGTAGATTGATTATATTTAAAACACAGTAGATAGTAGATACTATGTATTCTTCAAGTGCATATTTGTTGGGACATGTTGAGTAATTTTGGAGTGTTATAGACATGTGGAGCATGTCTAGGCAGGTGAAATAATTGTAACCTTTTTTTGTAAGCAATTAAATTTCATTAAAATAAGGGCAATGCCCAAGTTACATAGAGTATAGAAATAAAAAGACAGAAGTAAATAGAAATGAGCAAGAAGCCCATTGACTCTCTCCTATCAGGTATGTAGTCTAGTTATATAGTAACTAGATACGCTGTTTCAGGAGGTTGGTCTCCCATACTTCATCATAGATGTCTCCAAAGGGTGACAACAACTCTTCTTGTAACACTCTGGATCAAAGGAGAGACAGATGTCTTTAATGACCTTTTTAAAAACTACCTCAGGAGGCCTATTAACGTGTTGTCTGAATCTTTTATTTCTTTTTGTCTATATATGCTACGACAGATACCCAATAGCATTCCATAGTAGCCCCCAAGGGGGAGAGTGGTGTGTAATGTTTTACGCAGCCTCCGTTAGATCCCCCAATCTAATAATTGTAACCCTTTATTGGGTCAATTATTAAGTAATTAACTGGAACCATCCCAATCATGGTTTTAAAAGTACGTGCAAAAGCGCCACCTGGAGGCGCTTTTCAAGACACCTCTAGGTATTGGGCCTTAATCGGATCCGGGCGGATCTGGGTCCAGATTCACTTAAAAAAATAATAAATAATTTAGTGTTCCCTTGCGTTTTCCAGAACTGGGAAACTCAAGGAATGCCCCAAAACCTTTCCTAATCTTCCTCCAATCTTCCCTAATCCCCCCAATTCATGCTCCCTCCTTCGGCGACTTGTTTTGTGGTGAAAAATACCAATATATACGAAATATAAATATCTGAATTTAGTATTTAAAAATATCTGAATTAAATATTTAAAGATATCTGAATTAAGTATATAAATATATGAAATTTATATATTTTTAAATTATTTATGAAAATACCCCTGGTGTCTAAGAGGCAGTGTGCAATTGCGCATTTAAAAGCTTGAGCCCAATTAATATCACACTATAATTACTATTACATTGTAACCCTAATTGTGAATGATTAATACAAAGCCATCACGACGGTAGAAGAGAGAGGACGCACGCCAACTTGGGTGGAACCTCTATAAATCTGTGTTCTTATTTTCTGCTTCATTTTCTAAATCTTCTAGCTAGGTAATCGAGTGTCACCACATTGTGAGGGAGTGTGCGATCTTGTGGGTAATCAAGCCGTCGTTTGATTGACAATATTTACTATGGGAAACTCTTTTGGACTAAGGGAGAAACTTGTATTACGGAAAACTGAAAACAAAAGGATATTTTTTTCCACTTTTTTCTGTGTAACGCGAGATTTTAAATGCTCAGATGCTCTGTGTGAGTGTGTGGCGTGCGCCAGGTATATATATATTTTTTTTTATTTTGTTCACGTATATCCAAATTCTTATATAGTTATTAGTCGATAATCGATATTAAATAATATAAATAGAATAAATGTTTAAAACAAATGCTGCTGGAGATTTGGAGGGATGGAGACAGAACATTGAAGCCTTGAGGAGAGTTCGTTATGAAGAAAATTAGCAGAAATGCTCGCCGGGTAGAAGGAATGAGTTATAGAGATGTCCGGTAACCTAAGTATCACAAATCAGAAATATTTTCTGATTTGGAATTGCTAATTTTAAGAATGTAAGTTATTTAATTTTATCGGACTTGAGTCAAGTTCTGCCCAGATCTAACCTGAATCTGACTGCATCCATGCATGTGCATATAAAACCTTGTCATAATATTTTTGTCGATTTGTTTCGCTATCAATAAATATTTAAGTGTAGAAATCTATTGGATTTTGAAGGCCTACTGATCTTTGTGATGCAACAACTTCAACGCATGAGAGCCTTAGATATCATGGCAATTCTACAAATAGTGCAACACTTCCAAGCTATCAAGGTTCCACGACGCAAATTCCACCAACTTCTGGTGCTAGTACAATGCCCCAAGGATCACCTGCCATTGCCGTGGGCAACAATTTTCCATCCCCTTCTACTGCAGCAAATGCTCCTACTAGGTAATTAATATGCAAATTCATAAACTATATTTAGTATTTGTTTATTTGTGATTTTACTTCATTGAAGATGATATATGATTTTACTTCTTAATCACTAATAGAGACATAGAAAGATGCGGTCCTCGACCAACAACTCTACCAAATGACGATCGGCAACGGACGCAGTACAGGCAGTTGGTTTCTGGTAGAAATGTTCCTGGACCTTTACCTAGTGGGAACCGTGCAGGTTTGATGGGTGGGATGAGTCGTGGCATGCCAATGACCCATCCAGGATTTCAGAGTATAGGATCCCAAGGAGTACATAATATAGCTTCCACTGGAACCCCAAACGGAGTTGGAATAACAAGTCCTATGAATATCCACCCTGGTTCAGGGCATAGCCAGGGAAGCACGATGTTGCGACCACATGATCTCATGCAGATGTTGCGGGTATGCATTGTCTTATAACTCAAATATTGATATTTTCTGCCTTTGAACTCTTCCATTGTTTTGCTTCATCTATTGAATTCTACAATTTTATAACTATTCATATCACAATTGTATTCTACTATCTTAACCAATATTCTAAACAAATAATCTGGCAACTTTGAATCAAGATTTTTATCACACAAGTTTGCACTGGTGAATGGCAACTGTGTGCATATTTTCTATATTTGCACAGGATAAACAGCATTTTTTATTTTTTTTATTTTTTTACCTCTATACTAGATCTGTGTTGATGGTTGAGGGGCACAGTACAGGCATTGTATGGGAAGATGTATATGTAGATTCCACTTCCAGTCATGTGTTGTGATAATTTTTTGAAATTTATCTACGTTCAGAGTAGTTAGTTAAATATGCTCGAATTTTCTTGTTTAGTGATTTAAGTATAATGGTGCCATAGGGCTTTTTGCATATGCACTTAAATTGAGGGGAATAACTATTTTTTCTTTGGTTAGATCAGTTTGTCTTTGATGTATAGAATGATACAGTCAGCGATTTACTAGTTTTTCATTTGTAACCACGTAAATTTGCCATTCTTATGGAAATAGCAATTTTTCCCTTAAATGAAAACTAGAAAAAATAACAGTAAATAAAAATATAAAATTACATGTTAGCTACTAACTAGAAATCAAATTGTAAACTAGCTAGCTACTAACTAGTAATTAGGATGAAAAAAAAGATCCAGCTATGTTCCACTGACTTCTTGAGAACACTGTGTTCCCAAGGGGTCCAGACTCATAAACCCTCATTAACCCAGATCCTAATTTCACATATATATTTAGAATTCAGCTCCCTCAAGGAACTTTGGAGAGCTTTTCATTATAGCCAATGCTCTTGAAATTTTTCTAGAATAAAGATAACCCCAGCATCACTGTGATTTCTATCCCTGATAATAGTATACTTCAGCTCCTCATCATAAATTCAGTTACATCTTTACTTCTAGATGTGCTGGATTGTGATCTCCAATAGAAATCAATGAAGTGCCCAGTAAGCTTTTCTCTGAGTCTTTGGAAAATTCTGTACTATCTCTTTGAAGACAATCCAGACTTGTAGAACATTCTGGGATATGAGGATATCCATTCACCATGTGTACAGATACAATCCCTCCAAACATTTTTGGAGAAGTCACATTGGAAGAACAAGGGATCTGCATTAGTCTATGAAACTATTATTCACGTCTATGGAAGCAACCAATCAATCATAGAGAGGATGGAAAGGTGTTTTTAACAATACTTTCAAGGCTGTCGTGATTAAGAATGATGCCTGCCTTGATAAAAATGTCCATGAAGGGGCTTTGTGATTATATTTTGTTGTCAAAATTCATACTGTTAAAATTTTAAATTATTCATATTTTAATATCATATATCTCTATTGTCAAAAATTGAAATCTATTTCTCACTTCAAGATTCATGTAGAGTTCTTTTGCTATCACTTTTTGAGTTTTTTCATTAATGATCAATCATATATTCATATCAGTATCATGCTTGAATATATTTTGTGTTTTATAGACTGGTCAGAATCCAGAAGACCACAGGAAGATGATACAAGAGCTTCAAATCCAGGCACTGCAAGGAAATGGTCAAACAATCACCTCTTTTAATGGTATAAGCCCTACATTTCCTAATCAGACTGCACCTTCGTTGCCAGCTCCAACATTTCCTAATCAGACTGCACCTTCACTGCCTGCTCCAACATTTCCTATGCAGCAACATCATATGCTTCAACAACCACACATGATTGGAAAATCCCATCGTCCTCACATTCAAGGTACCAATCATGCCACTGCACAGAAGCAGGCTTATGCTATACGTCTTGCAAAGGAAAGACAACAGAGGCTACATCAACAGCAACAATTTTCCGGTTCTAATAACATTTCACCTGTACAAAATGGTTCGCAACTCCCGCAATCTACACGGACTTCTTCTCCGATAACACCCATCTCTTATCCTCATGGCCAACAGAAGCAGAAAACTACGTCTCGTAATCATCAAGCTAATGCTATTCTACCAAATCAGGTAATCAAACAAAGACAGCGTGAGCACATTCAACAGCAACATGCACGGCAACAGACTCAGCAAGCAGCACAATCACAGACTAAGATTGTGAAAGGTGCTGGTAGAGGTACGATTTTGATGCATCAGAATTCACATGTTGATGTCTCTCAACTGAATGGTCCTTCATCTACTGGAAATCAAGAATTTATAATGCAACAGAAGCAAGCTATATTTTCTGGGACTTCAAATTCAAATTTACCTCAAAAACCAACCCAACCCAAAATATATCCACAACTTCAACCGCAACCTTCGAAGCAAATATCAACGGTGTCTTCTTATCCTGATGTTTGTGATCAAGGACAAATGTCAACTAATCAACTTCCGTTGACTTCTGAAAAAGCATATGTTCCTTCTTCGTTGCATTCGGTTTCTCAAAAGCACACAAATCAACCTATGAAAATAGGAATGCTCCATCCGTTGAACTCTGATAATCAGATGTGTACGGAAGTTGATTCAATGCAAGCCAATTTAATGATAATTCCAACTTCTACTCAGTGTTCAGACCCAGTGAAAGTCAACCCTGATGTTAGTTTAGTTCCCGTCTCTTCGTCACAGTGGAGTTCTGAGCAATCTTTTGAACTTAATACACAAACTCCAAATGCTCATATGTCCAATACATCACAGACAAATGTTACAAGGCAATCCTCTGGAAACCTTGCAGCACATGGTAATGTTGGAGTTTGGCACCAAACACAGCATCTTCCACCACCACAGCAGCAGCAAAAACAACCGTACTCTCAACAACAGCAAATGCACAGACAGACAGGGCAAAATACGGTATATGGGAGACCCTCAAATTCTGGACCAGGATAAATCTAGTGATTGGGTTATTTTATTTCCAAGGAGGAAGTTTTTCAATGGTGGTTATCCTCTCCTTAACATCGACGATGTACAGGTATGTCAACAGTGGCATAATGGGATCTGATGCTTGCCCTGGCCCTTGATTATTTATAGATTATAAACTTTATAACGAATTAAAATTTATTTTCATAAAAAAAACTTATAATGAAAGAGTAAATTATATAATTAAAGTCTCATTAATAGATCCACCAAAAAAGCTTAAGCTTGATAAGTTGAATAAATTTCCTTTTAATTAGATCATCTGTTCTTGTTATTGCAGTTCGAAGATGATTATATGAGGATGGCGATGCGTTGTTTACTAGATAGAGAGCTTCTCTGTAGTCCTGGTTCATCCCGTGGAACAGCAGAAAATCTGATGAAATCAAATGAAGTAACCTTTTTTTTTAACATTTTTTCACCAAATTCTACCGCTGTGTTGTAAACTAAAGAAGACTAACTTCCCAGTTTCTCTGAATGGACAAGGAGATAAGAAGGCCTGGGGTTTAACGTGTATAGAGATCCAATCCCCTCCCTATTCATCTTCTACAGGATCTTAATTATTAGGATCTGTCCATATTTGCATTTTATCAATCAATTCATTTTGTAAGAGAATTGGCAGTGGTGAATGAATGAATACCTGAGCCTTTGTAGCCATGCTTGCTCTCTGCGATTTTGTATATAACATTTAATCCAGTCTAGAGAAATTTGTAACCCTCAGTTGCCTCTCATTAATCATTATGCATGATTGATTGATTGCATATTATTGTTACATGGATGATGGATGTTTGAATCTGATTTATACCTTGTTTATTCGTACCTTGTTTGTATTTATTTATCCAATTGATTTTGTTCGTTGATGTTATTGCAGTGTCTTTGCAGCATTGCTATTAATGCATCCACTACACAGGCATCCCCAATGCCCCCATTGAAGAACAACGCACATGTGAGGATATGGACATATGGTGAGTCACTTGTAGTGATTAAATACAAACCAAAATTTGCCTATTTTGATAAGCTCTTGCTTCAACTCTGACATACTTTCTATTTCTGGTCTCTACTCATGATTTATCAATCTTTAATCCTTTGATTTATGTAGCCATTCTGATCTATATTAAAGGGAGGGATAACCAATCTGTACCGTCTGATCTCAGATGATTTGGTGGAGTATTTATTTAATTTTTTATTTATTTAATTACTGCTCGCATCCCATCTGGAGATTCTGGTGATCAGATTTATATTTATAGGGCCAGCTTCTACTAAGAACCCCTATATGAGAACCTTGTGAGAACTTTGAATCCTAGCCCTACATTGACATCCAATGGTTAGGAATAGAGTGATTATTTAAATACTTTTTGGTGGAAGATCCCAATGCAGTTTATTATTATATCATTAATAATCTAGTACACCCTTTTGTCCAAAGAATTTTTCCACCATCCACATTTACTTCTCTCTCCTACTTTTCACCTACTTCTTCAATTTTTCTTTCCCTTTTCTCTCACTTCCGTTTTTTCCCCTTCATCCCCTTCTCAAACCCTATTTCCTCCCTTTCCTTACCTCTAGTGACTTCTACCATTTCTATCAATCTCTCCATCCTCTCCAAAAAATGGTCATTGGTTCTCCACTAACATCTGCTCAGGTATGTTTTCGCGTTTTCCCCCAAATTTTTCCTTTCTCATATAGTTACATTTAGTTATTTTTAGCAATTGGGTTTGCACTATTTCTATTCATCACTTTTTCTTAGTCTACAGTATATAGTGCACTACACACAGTAATAGTGCACTGTCAATATTCGATCCTCACATTGGCTGTCACATCGTACGAAGTACTGTGATGTGGTGAACAGTGTTTTCTTATAAAATATTCTATCGTCATCACGTAGTACATAGTGCATAGTTCATTAGATGCCAATAGTACATGTCCCAGACCTTCAATATTATTACGTGCTACCTAATACTACTAGGATTAACTTACCTACACTCTCGATCATTGCATCCAGCCATCGTCCCTATTGCCATAGTGCATAGTGCATAGTTCATAGTGCATAGTGCATAGTTCATAGTGCATAGTTCATAGTGCATAGTTCATATCCCATTGAAATAGTGCATGTACAGCAATTTACACATTCCTTATCTGGCCATTAATCCTAATAACTACTAAGATTTGCCAAACTCCACTCTAGATTATTTGTATGCAGCCATAGTTCATATTGCATATTACACATAGTGCACAGTGCATAGTTAATATTGCATAATTCATTGTCGACATTACTCATAATACAACTAATCAACTACTGTCACACAATGTTTATCAGGATCATATTCACTCGGTACCAAACACGGAAAAAATTGGATCCTCTAGTACACCATATATTCCCGAGCTCGGCCAACAATTCAACTCGCACGATGAGGCCAAAGATGCGTATATGGGTTACGCAGGCAATATAGGTTTTAACGTTCGTATGGGTTCAACCAAAATATACGATGGCGAAATGGTAGGGCTATACGTGTTTAAACATTTAAAATCATACCGATAGCTACAGTCTACAAGGAGAGTTTAAAAATTAAAGATTTCATCATCATTTGTACCACGATTCCAGTGTTTAATCATTTAGAATTTGAATCTAACTCAATGACGTTTACTTCTGTGTGGTGAGAGCAGAATGTAACACATCCTCGAGATAATTTTCTGCAGCTGCATATTGCCTCTTTTTGTCTTCTATAGCTAAAGCTGCAAGTGCTTTATCCTGCATTTACAAAAATAAATATGTTTTAGAATGTCACAACTATCATTAAATAATAAATATATCCCTTAGTCTTATTGATATAAAATACAGGAGGCAAATCTTGGTAGCTTCTTAAGGTGTCCATTATAGGCTTCGTTTTCTTCTCCAAATCTTTTCGATGCTCAGCCAATTTAATCAACACTCCATGATTGATATTTGGGACATATCCCACAAGGTTTAGTAATGCCTGCTCATCAAATACTCTTCCAAAATGAGGGGGAATGACAAGGTATAAAAAATTTGCATAAAAAACTAAAAATCAATGTATAGAATGTGAAGAAAGAGGTACAAAACAACTTTTAAACTGAAACAGCTGACAACTAGGAAAAAAGGTAAAATGTTATTACATCTAAAATGTCATGTTAGATATGAAGAGGCATTTAAGATGTCTCCTCTTCTGCGATTTTACCTTCTAAAAAAAATCTATGATCTGCAATTTGCAGTTTCTAAGAAAAATATCATGGATTTGTCTAAACATGGCTCTTTCTTATATTTTTTCGAATGCTTACAAAATCGAAAATGTCATTTGAAGACGTAATTATTTTCTATAAAAATCATCCACGCATCAAATTGCAAATATGAAGATTGTTAATTCATCATACTTAACAACACATAAATAATTATTAAAACCATCAAGTATTATCTCATTCAAATGAAAGTGTTTAGTGTTCATGAACTCAGAAGGTATAGCTCAAAAGTGGTCTTATGGCGATAAAAGTTTGTATTACTAATTTACTGTATTAGTCTGTTACTCTGTTTTTATAAAAAAAACTAATGTTTATGGGATCATTTCTAAATTCAAATCCAATGAAACCATAAAAACATACCACCTCTAACAAGAATCAAATACAAAGTCACAAACAAATTCCTAAACATCCATTTTGCCAGAGTAAATACACAACAACCTTCCTAAGAACTACAGCACACTAGCTAATAGCTATAACCAAGTTCTCATGAATTGAAAGGAGGGATATCTTTACTAACAGCAAAGTGAAACATTAATGAAATAAAGAAAAGAAATAGGCATCGACAACACACCTTATAATTAGAGTGCTGTAGGACATACTGCCTTTCTTTTGAATCCATTGTAATCAAATTTGATTCCCATTGATTCATATGAGCTTCATGGGCAGGAACTTCATTTTCAAACTTGAGGAGAGTTCTAAACAAACATTATACGAAATAGATTTCTCAGAATTATCAGGTGTTTTTTTTCACGTATGAAGTAGTTAGTAGTCTCAATTCACGGAGTGATTAAAATAACCAAATTTACGTGGGCACGTAGCAATCTGAATCATCTTACTTTTTGAGATCATTGAGCTTAGCAATAGCCTTCCTAGTGTACTCTAATAATTTCTTGGATTCTTTGATCAATTTTGTTCTCTTTTCCTTGACGTCCTCCTTCCTCAACATTAGATCCCCCATCGCCACCATAAAGCTAAAAAAGAAAACTTGTTTAGCATTTATTGCACAGAAAAATGTAGATAAAATTGCGGATCGATAATAAACCACCTGCTCAACTCAGTATCCCTAATACTGAGAAGATTGGCAACTGTGGCAATGACCTGTGTAGATCCAACAGCAAGCGGAGGCAATCTTTCTTGCGACAATCCAACACTGTCTAAGATCTCCCTAACCCTTACAGCTAGAAACCCATTATTACGTAAAAACAGCTGAGTGAAACGAAAAAAAAATAGGGATGCTCAACGATGAAGAAACCTTGAGATCGATATTCTGCGGCCTTAATGCGGAGATCGTCTGCAACGATCGAGGATGCACGTGTGCGAGCCTGGGAGAGTAATACTATGTTGTGGAGATGTGCAATGTTACTCGGCGTGTACTCAAAGTCCGGCACTTGACGACCAACCGCATTGAATTGGGAGGACAACCATGCCTTCACTTGTTCGATTCGGGCAGTATCGTATCCCGAAGTGCTTCCTATGGAACCCGTGTCGGAATTGGACGGAGATACGTCGACGGCTGACGACATCATTTCGTCCAACTTGCTCTCCATGGCACAAATGCACAATGAATCAATGATACTGGTCGGAGTTAGTTACCCCCATTAAATTAAAGTTTCTCTTTCTGTAGACAGTAGAGTTGTAGAGTGTAGTTTCCTTTTTGGACCTTTTTGGGCCTTATTTCTTTTGGGCTTTTAAGTCGTTCGACCTGAATACTATTGTAATGTGAAGTGAGACTTCCTATGGATGCCCAAAGCCCAAAGGTGGTGAAATGAAGACCCAAAATATTATGGAGATGGGCTTCATTCTCCTATATAGCCACAGCCCACAGTCCACAGCCCACATAATCGTTTTCTATAAAATTAACTAAGTGATTCAAGCTAAACTAAAGTTGCCGCCGTCCTTTCAGCTTCCCACACTGCAGCACGGGTTAACTTAATTTAACTTCTCCGGTCCGGTCCTTTAATTAACACTCCTCTAACGTGGTTGCCGTCATTTACGGGTATGCATGTATATATGCTCAGGCTCTGATGAAGAAACACTTGCTGCTTGCTCACATGATGCGCGCTATGGATCCCAACAACCTCTCTTCGATCTCTATCCACACAATCAAGAATTCTGAAGAAACACAATCAAGATCTCTATCCACACAACGCGCTATCTGAATTTCCGATTGATGGAAAATCAAGAAATAAATTTCTCTATTAAAGAAAAATCCATTCAGATTTCACGATATTTTATGAACTTAACTACTTCAAAGAAAAGTGGAAAACCAGACTTCTAAGTTCTAACTCAACTTCTGTATTTGTACAATCAAACTCTGGAAGACTGATTAGATTGTTTGTACTATGATGCTTAAACAATCATTCAGTCATGTCGACGTCATTTATAGCATTTTCTGGACTGCTGGGCATATTGACAGATTCAAGGAGATCTTTCAACGGAAGAGGACAATGGCGTGCCATATATTGGAATAGAATCTGCACACAGTTTAAAAAAAATGATTCATTATTCTGAATAAGATTTTTTAAAGAGAGAAATCCACTGATGAGGGGAATTGAATAGATATAGTAAAACCCACCTAATATACGATGAGGGCAATTTAAAGTGAGAGTTTAACTCTGACATCATATAAACTTTCCGAGCTATCACTTCTACTTCTCTAAATGATTCTGATTAAGATTGTTGCGCTAAAGAAAATGTTCCTAATATATACCATTATACTTACTTTTGAATAGCTATCAGCAAAAGCCCTGGTTCGGTTAACCCTGCATACATATTGCAGGTCTGCTGCCTCCAGCTTTCCATCGAGAAGTCTCAGGCCTTCTTTACCAATAGAGAACCGTAAGAGAGCTCCAGGTTGTAGATCCATCTAAAAATCATTAATCTATCAACTGCAGAAGTACATAATTTCCCTATACATTATAGCACATTAACTATGCAAAAGTTAGGGATTGTTATATTAGTAATTAGTAATTAGTGTATTAGTGATTATTAATATAGAGAACACTTTAAATGAAATCATTATGTTTAATATCATATTAGACCATTTCATCCTAACTGCATATCCACATTGAGATATGTGTCCACGTATCCCAAGAACCGCATATCCTAGTGTAGTGTGAATTAAATGGTTTCCTATTATCTCACACAAAGATCCCACCTAAATCTACTATTGATTGATAAAACCAATATGTTTTTTATATTCTAAAAATCAATAAACGTAATTAAATATGCTGCTGCCAGTTAACCACATTTGAACTCTCAATCATTCAGGCTGACAGATATGTGACCACAGTCCATTCTGTCGACTGACTAATCAGAGTAAAGTTTTCTGACTAAGTATTCTGAAAATATTGATTTTGGGCATCTCTTAACATGGGGTGGAAAGGTTAAGAACTGAAAATCACATCAACCAGGTATTTTCAAAGTCATCTGATGTTTGGTTTGAAAGATGTGCTATCATATATTCATATATACATATACATTTCGTAAGATAAATTGATGGTCATTCTATCAGTCTTTGATCTAGGGCAAAGCTTTTTGTGATAGCTCAAGAATCAATATAGTTGTGCACCCGTTAGAAATTTAGGATAAACATGCCTAACACTTTAAACTCTCTTTGCAAAAACAAATTAATGTGGAAACAATATATGAAAACTACCAATACCTTTTGTAAAATGTCTTTGGTTAAGCAACCAAATTCTACAGGAGGTTCATCTGAAGTAGTTAACTTTCCATCGTCGTGCAACTCCAAGGCCACCTAATAACCATGAAGATGACAAAGAAAGAAACTCATTATAAAAAACATATATAGCACTGCATCCTATCTCCAAAAAATAAATCAAAGAATGAAAATGCAATTGAAATAAATTCTTGAAACAAATGCTTGTCATCAAAAAAGACAGTGAAAAATGCACCTGCTGCTGAGAGGGAATTTGTCCTTTTGCATCAGTATCAAGAAAATACTCACTGCAGTTTTCATCCTTCCATACTAAGGCTAATGGGGTAATCCCTGCCTGATAGTGGGCATGTCTGAAGAAGAAGGTCAGAGCATATTCTGAGAGAGTGCCTAATGTTGATTATTCAAAGTAACTACATGCATCAACCAAACTCTCTTCAATATACAAATAATAAAATAACATATTATTTGGAGTTCATTACCAAAAAAGTTAAAAAAACTATAGTTATATTATCAAGTGAAATGATTGTGCTTTCCCAATCAATGAAATTAAAAATATTTTCTTTTCTATAATAAAGCCATATAGTGGTATCCAAAAGGGTTTGAAACTCTTAACCTCTTGTTGCATCACACAAAGATGTTTTTGGTTCACACAAAAAAGACGCATGTTTCACAATAATGAATATTAATGTTAATATCTAAAGAGAACCAGGAGAATCAGCGCAAAATTATAACGAGCATAAAGATACTTGATAGGATATTTTATAAACACACCAAGGTAAATGATTTTGCAACAAAACACAATTGTTATGAAACCAGTGGGGAATATATGGTTTAACATCTGACTTTTTTGTTTATCATTACTCCCTGCCGGCCAACAAAGCAAAGTACTCTGACAAGAATACACCACAAATGATAGATGCTAGAAAATTGGCAATGGCAGTGGGAATGATGCATAAATCAAATGTTCCAGTTATTTTTCTTTAACAAATATTCTCCATTCAAAATATATCTAAGAGTTGCAGCAACTTACTTGTTGTAAAAAGCCAACCCATCTCTGACATATGGAACTTCACCCATATATGCTGCATGCAAACCTAATTGGTTGCAATCATATATGGAGACGGGTAAGAATCTGTATTTGTGGTGACGTGATGGAGGGTTACAAGCGCCACTCTCAGAAAGTTTTGAGTTCAACCAGAAAAACCTGAACTCTGCCGTGCACTCATATAGTGAGTGACCTCGCCAGCAAATCATATCAATTACATAGTAAGTTTGATCTTTCTGCAATGAATTTTTCATCCAAGATATTTATAAGATTGAAAAATAAGTAAACAGCACTGAAGATGACATTAAAGAAATCTGTAGTTTTATACAGCAAATCACCTCATGAAAGACACAATCCAAAATGCAATATCCATTTGTAGGACCCGAGAGACCTTTTACCTTTGCACCATTTGGCAACAAAGATGGGAAATAATGAAGAACGGAACCATTTCGAAGCCTACCAACTGTAGTCCCTTTTGATGAAACCACAAAACATCTTTTTCCTGCCGGCCGCGCAAACACGTACCTAAGAGTGTTGAAATTGAACAATAACATCAATACTTCATCTCCTAGAAAAATAAAAATGATTTTTTTTATCTGTGAAAACGAAAACTAAACGCTAGTTGAACCCTACACCGCGCTTGTTCACTCCACGATATAAATTAAAAGAACAAAATACTTTGATTTAAATTAGAAGATCACTCTTTATTTTAAAACACTTTTGATTTTGTTTGGGTAAGGGAATCACTGACCAATCTTGGGAGAGTGGGTAAGGGATGTCGATCATCCACTCAGGGATCATTAGTTGACGAGAAAACCACTTCTTCGCTTCAGACCCCTTGAGTCTTGATGCTTGCGAGAAATATATACCCTCCTTGTATTCTTCTTCTCGTTCGATCGATCCTTCCGTAACTGGTTCTAGATCGTCAGTTTGAGAGGATTCAAGAAGAGAGAGAACCGATGTGGCAATGGAACGAGCACGGTTCTGGGAGTCAGCACGCTGTTGTGCCTGGCGGAGAAGTGCTAAATCACGGCGTTTTTGCTGGTTAGAAATAGCCGAGCGCTTGAACAAGCGCCGGATTTCATGTGGCGCCATAACGAAGAGTTTCTAAGTTCTCCCTCTTTTCTCCTTGAGGATCAATCCAGATGTTCAACCCCCACACATACAAAAAATGTCACATGTTTTATTATGTACCCTCGCTAATTCAAGTATTTATAAATAGAGTTTGCAATCGGTTAATTCTGATTATCAATTTATGTACAGTTAATTACTATAGAGTATTAAAGATGTATTAATTAGCATAAATATATTAATTAACACCACATAAATGATATAACCACAACTTGTAAAAATAAAATACAAATCTATACCCTTAATTCCATGACAATTCCTCATCGGAAAAGATACCGGCCGATCGAGTTTCTGAATTAAATCTGATACAACGAAGGATGGGTTCTGTTGAAGTTGAGTTTGAATCTTTTAAACTGATTCAGTTATCGATTGTAAATTTGCTCGGAACACCACATTTGTCGATCGATTTGGTTTTTGTCTCAGATCGATTCGCCGATAAAATTGGTCGAAGACAATCCAGCATTCCACTGATCAGTTCACATCAAATTTAGGCTTTTGTCTCTAGAATTAGCTGTCTGTTAGTGCCGGCTTGGATCGAGTAGCCATCGCAACGGATATCCAGAGACAGCTACAACAACTGAAGGAAGATGCTTAAAATCGGACGAGTCAGGCGGCACTGAGACGAAGCAAAATACAAACGATCAGGACGAAGGGAGGCGCTGCACCAATGGGACGCCCTCTGATACTCATCCACGCCGGCGATGGATGACGGCAAATTAGGTAGGTCAATTAGAATTTAAAAACTTTAAACAGTCATAAACTCTTTTATATTATAATTAAAATTTAAAAGTAATCTTATCAAAAAACGATCTGGCTGAACACTGGTCCAAGTCTGAAACACACATAGAAGAGGTGACCATTTCATTAATCTTCAAGACAGTCAGATTGCCTTCAATGACCGTCTGCGTGAGGTATCCACCCATTTTCAGAAACTGAATGAATTAAAATATTTCATAACACTGAAACTAACGTTATAACTCGAATCTACCGAACCAAATACTTAGTTAAAATAAACGAGTCTACTTTTATGTTTGGGTTCGGTTGGTTTAATAACAGAATCTGAACCCGAACACGAACCGAATAGTTCGTCGAATACTGAACTTTTGTTGCAACGCTAACTGAAACACACAAAGAAGGGGGTGACCATCTCATTGATCTTTAACTCGACCGTCAGATTGCCTACAATGACCATATGCGTGAGGTATCGCATCCAATTTCAGAAACTAGATGAATTAAAATATTTCATAACACTGAAACTAACGTTGCAACTCGAGCCTATCGAACCGAATATTCGGTTCGGTTCGTTTGAATAAATGAATTTATTTCAATATTCGGGTTCGAGCCGTTTAATAACCGAACATGAACCGAATAGTTCGTCGAATACCAAACTTTTGTTGCAACGCTAACTGAAACACACAGAGAAGGGGGTGACCATCTCATTGATCTTCAACTCGACCGTCAGATTGCCTTCAATGACCATCTGCGTGAGGTATCGCATCCAATTTCAGAAACTGGATGAATTAAAATATTTCATAACACTGAAACTAACGTTGCAACTCGAGCCTACCTAACCGAATAAGTATTCGGTTCGTTTAAATAAACGAATCTATTTCAACACATAGAGAATAGATCGTCGAATACCGAACTTTTGTTGTAACGCTAACTGAAACACATAGAGAAGGGGGGTGACCATCTCATTGATCTTTAACTCGACCGTCAGATTGCTTTCAATGACTATCTGCGTGAGGTATCGCATCCAATTTCAGAAACTGGATGAATTAAAATATTTATAACATTGAAACCAGCGTTGCAACTCGAGCCTACTGAACCAAATAAACGAATCTATGTCAAAATTCGTGTTCAGTCCGTTTAATAACCGAACCCGAACCGAATTCGAAACGAACCGAATAGTTCGTTGAATATCGAACTTTTGTTGCAACGCTAACTGAAACACACAGAGAAGGGGGTGACCATCTCATTGATCTTCAATTCGACCGTCAGATTGCCTTCAATGACCATCTGCGTGAGGTATCGCACCCAGTTTTAGAAACTGGATGAATTAAAATATTTCATAACACTGAAACTAGCGTTGTAATTCGAGCCTACCGAACTGAATATTCGGTTCGTTTAAATAAACGAGTCTACTTTTATATTTAGGTTCGGTTCGTTTAATAACCGAAACGAACCTAAACGAATCTGAATCTGAACCCGAACACGAATCTGAAATCGAATATTGAATTTTTTTTATATCATCATAAAAAAAACATTAAAAAAAACAAACAATTAAAAAAACTTTTTTATAGTGTATTTTCTTTTGTCGAGTCAATATTTAGACATCTTTTCTTTTTGTTAATTAAAAACAAACATTAATATACTATATTAATGACAAATTATAAATAAGTTATGAAATATATAATATAAATTTATAATAAAAAATTATATAATATAAGTTTATAATATAAATATAAAATAATAAAAAATTTAAACGAACCTTTGTTGAAATAAAATAATAACCGAATAGTCATCGAACTCCGAACTTTTCAACAACTAATTCCGAATGATTTACATCCCTAACCTCAAACATTTATAAATTTACAATAATGGGATAATATATTAGATAAACATTGATACATCAGCATGATGTATGAATGTGATCATAACATTCAAAATGTTTTTTTTTTAAACACACTCGAAGGTTCATATCATCATAACCCTAAATAAAAATTGAAGTTATTTGACTTGTTTAATTTTGATGGTCGTAGCTTCGTTGCCGCATTCTTATCTTTCTAAATTTTGATGGTCGAAGTCGTCCGAAGCATTAATGAAACCGTTTCAGTCATCGGCTTCGCCTGCGTTCCTGTCAACATTCTCAGAGGGCGTCGATGCGATCTATCCTCTTCTTCTGAAGCGAACTTCAATCTCATCGATTCACCTGCAGGTTTACCATCACAATCAATACTTTTCTTCTTTTTCTTCTTCATCCCAATCTATATAGATCAGTAATAGTTTCTTTCCATAGTCGTTGGAATCTACATGTATCTAAATTCTAATGCTTTCAACCAACTGAGCAGGGATCGAAGAGTGTGCTGAAGGAAGCAGCACAGGAATATGGACAATAAAAACGTCGTTGTTTGCGATAATGGCACCGGAGTAAGGAAGTATTGTTGATCAATCGTTACATTATTGATCTGATATAATCTGATATGAATTTCAACGCCATCAGCCTTTTCTGTGTTCCTGCAGTACGTTAAGTGTGGATTCGCTGGGGATAACTTTCCTACATCAATTTTCCCTTGCATCGTTGGAAGGCGGCTTCATCGGTATGAGGAGTCACTCTCAGAGCATGAATTGAAGGTATTGATGTCCATCGCCATTGTTGTGGCTTCTCTTTGCTTTTGATTCATCTGTCTTAGCAGTTCAGGATTCCTTGAGGATTTATTTTTGATTGTTTATCTTTCCATGTATAGCCTTATAGCTTGTCAATAATTTCTAGCTACCGAATCAATCAAATAATTTATTTGAATGTTTTATGCTCTATTGTGCAGGACATCGTTGTAGGAGAAATATGTGCTGATCAACGTAATCAGTTGGAGATGTCTTATCCTGTCAGTAATGGGATTGTGCAGAATTGGGATGATATAGGTCATGTTTGGGACCATGCTTTCTTCAACGAACTCAAGGTAGTTGCTGATTTCCACGAACAACTTCATAACCTTACACCCAATTAATCAAATTTAGCAACAAGGATGTATGTGAGCAGCATGGAATTGTTTTTTTCTTCCGAAAACGAGAATTTTATCATCTTTTGAGTGTCTTGGATCGATACTATGGTAGTTATTTATGCATATAAAAAAAATCAACGAAAAGGATTTTTATGATTTTCACTTTTCAGTTTATGGCATAATCAACAGATAGATCCATCAGAGTGTAAGATTTTACTGACAGATCCACCACTTAACCCCTCAACGAATCGAGAAAAAATGGTAAAATGATGTTCCACTTCTTGTTAATGTCTCTCACATTGTTCTATAGATTCCGCAGAACTTATTTTTTTTCTTTGCTTGATCTGATTAGGGGAAATTATCTTGATTTCTCAGGTTGAGACTATGTTTGAGAAGTATAATTTTATTGCAGTTTTCATTCAAATGCAAGCCGTACTCACTTTATATGCACAAGGTGCTTAGAATTATAATGACGTATGATACTGCAAAATAAATGAAATGTCATTCCTTATTAATGTGCAATCTATTACCACCATGCATTTTTAATTTATCAATCTTGGCAGGCTTGCTCACTGGTCTGGTTATTGATGTTGGAGATGGTGTTACTCATGTGGTAAGATTATATGCAAAGACTTGATGGTAACAGAAGATATTATAAAGGCAGATATTTTGTTTATAGGAATGTGTGTGTTATCTGTTATGTAGTTTGATCACTTTTAAAAACGTATCTTGACGATTGCATGTTTTATGATCTGCTTGGTGGTAAGTGATTGACTATATGTCTGTCCTCAATTTTTAGGTCCCTGTTGTTGATGGTTTTTCATTTCCACATCTTATAAAAAGAATGAATGTAGCTGGACGGCACATAACATCATATCTCATAGAACTACTCCTTCGAAGAGGGTCAGTGGTTTCTTTCTGAATTATCACTCTGAAATTGAATACGAGATTACCTTTTTCCATTTCTTTCTTTGCCATTTAATTTGAAATTATTCTTTTTTAAATGTGTTAGTGTGTGGAATTTCTTATTTTCTTTGAATTCTAAAAGTTTTCTCTTTGAAGGTATTCTATGAATAGAAAGGCAGACTTTGAGACAGTAAGGGAAATTAAAGAGAAATTGTGTTATGTAAGGTAAGGTTTTTTCTTCTCTAAGAGAACAGTGGTCAAGTTTATGACTTTATGTATCAGAGTATTTCATCAAAATACCTATTCATTGCAGCTACAATTATAAACGTGAATACCAACTTGGACTCGAAACTACTATACTCGTTAAAGAATACACTGTAAGTTGATTTCCCCATTTTTTTCCAACAAACTTGGATTTATTTAACATAATTTCTGGTCAAATTCTTGTCTTTTGTAAAATTTCAACTTTAAAGTTTTGTAGGTGAATTTAAAATAATTTAGATTTCAATTTCAATTTGCAAATGCATATTATATTTAAGGGTATTATTGCAAGGACTATCAAAGGACCTTCAAACAACAAACCTAATGCTGCAAGGAGTGACCATAAGTCAAAACAACATACCAAAAAACATACAACAATAATTCACTTTTTACTTGTATTTTTCCTTTGCTTGACCCATATACTTGTAAAAGTTTTGACCTGAAATGGTTTCACTGAATATTAACCGTGCTTTTATGAAAGATCACCTTTTCTAAACTTTATGTTATCAAATCTTAATTGTTGCAACTTAAGGATCATGTTTTGTATAAAAATAATTGCACAGGTTCTTGATTCTTTATATTGCTTATATATGTCATCGCCATCACTCTAGCTGATTCTTGCATATGTTTTCATCAGTTGCCAGATGGAAGGGTAATTAAAGTTGGCACGGAACGTTTCCAAGCCCCTGAAGCTCTATTTACTCCTGTAACTTGACATTTTTCTCTGATATGTTTCAATTATTATTACTGCAGCAAAAAATAAAGAATACGTAATTTTCCTAATCTAGTAAAAAAACTTATATTTTCGAATTCAACCAGTTGAGTTGAGTAGTTGACTGACTATTTCTAATATTTTTGGAGTAAATACTAAATAGTAATAAAAAATGCAGTAAATGCTATTTTTTATTATGTTCATTAGTATTTAATCTTATCTTTTTGTATATTAGTCAAAATGCAGTAAAGAAGTGTATGCATTCTTTTTAATTGACATTTTTTCTTTTTAAATTGAAAAACATTATTTATAGAAAATTAGAAAACAACATCCTTTTGACATGGATTACTGTAACTTTGTCACAGGAGCTCATTGATATCGAAGGAGATGGTTTAGCTGACATGGCTTTCCGGTGCATTCAGGAAATGGATATTGATAATAGGATGATGGTATGTCATCTACGACCTCCATATACTTAGATTTTCTTTTCATTGAATGGTGAATAGATGCCCCAAATCCCAATTATTCGTATTTATTAGGAATCATAAAAAAATGTCTTGGTTCTTTTTATCATCCGGCATTATATATTGATGAATTGATTGTTTAATTACTTGGATTTTTGTATTGAATAAAGAAAGTCACTTTTTATATTTTAATGTTTGAAATTTAATTAATTAATGGGTTTCGTTAGATATTATCCATAGCTTTATTGTTTAAAACAGAAAGCGATTGTTATATTATTTATATACTTAATATTTTTGCAGCTTTATCAACATATTGTTCTTAGCGGTGGAAGCACAATGTATCCTGGACTGTCAAGCCGGTAATAGCAATCACCTTTATCATTATATAAGAGAATAAAGCGGGTATTAAGTCAATTACTGTTTTGCAATTTGCAAAATGAAGTCATTTGGTTTCTTCTGGTTCAATTTGCTTTCGTAAAATCCGAATTACCTCCAAATTTTTAGTGTTTATAACTATATTAAAACGTTTAGTGTAAATTATATATATTATTCAATCCATTCCATATAATTGTCTGGTAGAATGTTACATCACACTATCACTAACAAGTAAAAACCAGATATTAAATGCATGCGATGTTTATCTTTAGTTTGTCACTTCATTTTATGACAGATTGGAGAAGGAGATTGAGGATCGCTATCTTGAGATGGTTGTTAAAGGAAACAATGAAGGTTTGAAGGTAAAATCGATACCATAGTTTCTTCTTTGCGACAATTCACAACAGCTGACTTGATTGAGTTAACTAAGTGCATGCGATTTCTTTCTTTGTTTTTTTTAAATGTATGGATTATACACTTAGAATTTGCGACTACGGGTAGAAGATCCTCCAAGAAGGAAGCATATGGTGTATTTGGGAGGGGCTGTTCTTGCTGGAATAATGAAGGTGATTTTACCACAAAATATTGTTAATCGTTTAAATTAAGACACTAACATTATGAGTATTTAACTATTTATAATTTGAGTAATTAATCACTTGAGTAAATTTAAGTCTGATTTTTTTTATTTTTTTTTCTCCCCCAAAAGGATGCACCTGAGTTTTGGATAACCAAAGAAGATTACCTAGAAGAGGGTATTGGATGCTTGAGAAAGTGTGGGTAAGCTGGCAAGCTTAACCACAAAGGAAACACATGGATCTTATTGTTTTTTGAAATAAACACACCAATTATTGTCCTACTGTTTTTTGAACTTATATATATGACACTTTAAACTTGCACGATGATTTTCTTTTTATTACTTGTAATTTATTTGTAAACTGAATTGGTATATTTGTTTGGATTCAAATTCCTGATTAGTTTTCTAATTATCAATGGTGATTTCTTAAAAGTACAGACCTGAAGGCTAAAGCCGCCCTCCTTGATTACGATCGATCTACCCTATTAATTGTCATTTTGAGATAAACAGGTTTGTGTGTGTAATTGTATCTGAAAATCACAAGATAAACTTGAAAATCTTTATCAAATTAATCTTAAAAGCCTCCAAAGTTGTAAACATTTGGATTAATGTAGTAGACAATCAGTAGGTCACAGTGTCACACTCCAATACCCCACTTGGATATGGTGACCAGTAGACGACTGTAGTCAGTAGAACGTGCATGCATGTCTGAGTTCTTCTCTATTTTTAACACCCTAAAAAAACACAGAAAAGAGAAGAAAAGTACAGTCTACATCTACTAACGGAAAGGCTGCGTCCTGTTCCACAGACCATCCGAGTGCGTTCTGAAAAGTGCATCTACACTTCATCCAACGTCTATATATTCAAACCTGCATAACCTAAGAGTTATGGTGATTGTTGCAGACACGGAGAATATGAAAAAGATACTAAATTCCCTCCTGCGCCCCAAATCCCCAATCATGGGAATTTGTATTGTCGGTTGGTCGGTCGGAGATTTAGTTAGTGTGTGCTATCTCTTATATATATACATGAATCTTGGTTCTTGCAGTTGCAGACTCGTACTTGACAGTCTTAGTGGCAGCACCAAACAACCTCGAATTGCTAATTGTGTGCAAACCCCAAAAAAAAACAAGATGGCGCGTGGTAAGGTTCAGATAAGGAGGATTGAGAACTCCGTTCACCGACAAATCACTTTTTGCAAACGCCGGTCTGGGTTGCTGAAGAAAGGCAATGAGCTATCTGTGTTATGTGATGCTGACATTGGCATCATCATTTTCTCCGACCATGGAAAATGCTACGAATTAGCCACCAAAGGGTATATATATGCTTAAACTGTTACCAAACATGTTCTGAACTGTTCATTAACTCATCAAAGTTGTGTTTAACTATCAGAACAATGCAAGAGATGGCTGAAAGGTACTTAAACACCCTTCCACACCAGATGCCCATGCCCAAACCCAAGGTATAGAGATCGAGAGTACTTTTTCATTTATCAACTTATATCTATCTATCCATATATGACACAAATCATCCACCAGGATGCATTACTTGAGCAAGAGATAGCCATGCTGAGGCAAGAAATAGATTTGCTGCAAAATACTATCAGGTGAATTAAGAAGCTAGCAATTAAGCTGTCAATTGTGAGTGTTGAATCTGACATAGATGTTGTTTTGCATGTGTTGTGTTTGGAACTTGGAAGAAGGAACCCATTTCCATTTGGAGAAGACATTGGAAACATGACTATGGATCAATTGATAAGCTTAGAGAAGCATCTTGATATGTGGATGTCTCATATACGTACCTCCAAGGTAACAGAACAGTCAAAATCCATCCCAATTTCTTTTAAAATTCATTTTTTCGATCTTTGTAAATTACAGACAAAGATAATGTTTGAAGAGATACAGTTACTGAAACACAAGGTTAGTTGGTTAATCATGAGTTTAATCATTTTTTAGGGAGATTTTTTCTAGTTAGTTCGTTTGGATCGTGTAGGAAAGTACACTCAAGGCGACCAACAAGATACTTCAAGAAGATTTTAACCACTACACCACAGTATTCGAAGATGCTTTTGTTTGCCAAGATCAAATAGCGACAAATCCGAATATTGGATATTTAAATCCTTATGAAGAACTAGCCATCAACGACGAAATATTTCAGTTTGAAGATGGAAGCGGGTGGTTATTCTAAAATAAAATCGTTTTGGGCAATTGTGTTCATGAATAAAACAGGCTAGTAAATTAGTAATGAATGTTGTGTAACTTGTTGCTAGTAATGCAAACGTTCTATTGTTCTAGCAAAACCCTTGTCATTGAAATTACGTAGACAACTTGACTCAAACCCTAAATCTTCAGAAATCTTAATATTTGACATGTATGGGAGTGGATACTGTGGAATAGTGGGCGGCATGTCTAAATTAAAATATCCATCATGGAGGTTGTGGTGAGCAATTGGGTGAAGTTTTCTAAAAATGTCAACAGGGTTTATGATTTTAAAAGAGAGAAAAAGGAAGCTTTTTTTTTTTTGTTATTTCACTTTTAGACGGGAACAAGATAGAACAGAACCGAACATGGATGGAAAATCACTGGAGGATTACGATTACCTTTTCAAGGTCGTCTTGATCGGAGACTCCGGTGTTGGCAAGTCCAATCTTCTTTCCCGATTCACACGCAACGATTTCTGTCTGGAGTCCAAGTCCACCATCGGCGTCGAGTTCGCCACTCGAACTGTAAAGGTCCGTTTTTTCTTCTTATTCTTCTCTTACCATTTCTTTCTCCTGGCAATCTGGTTTTTAGTTTTAGTTTTTTAGGTTGAGGGAAAGACGATTAAAGCGCAGATTTGGGACACGGCCGGCCAGGAACGGTACCGTGCGATAACGAGCGCGTACTATCGAGGCGCTCTTGGAGCGATCATTGTCTACGACGTGACGAAGTCGAGTAGCTTCGAGAATGTCGACCGGTGGTTGAAGGAGCTACGTGAACACGCAGATCCTAACATCGTCGTTACATTGATCGGAAATAAGACCGATCTGAAACATCTTAGGGTCGTCCTTACCGATGGTGCAGAGAGTTATTCTAAAAAGGAAGGAATTTCTTTCATCGAAACGTCTGCTTTGGATTCTACCAATGTGGATACATCGTTTCAGATGATACTCACGGAGATACACAGAACGATGACCAAGAAGAATATTACGGTGGAGGAATCCGGGAAGATTACTCCTCAAGGGGTGAAGAAGGGGACGGCGATTCTGATGGCGGGGTCGGAGACTCCCGCCAAAAGAAAATGTTGTTCTAGTTGATCACTAAAATCATATTGTAGTCATTTGGATTCATGTGAGATTGTTCTTTTTTTATTGGATTGAAGTGAAATTCTTTGAAGACAATTTGTTTTTTTTTGTTTTTGGATAATCGCTATATATTTCTTCATTACTTAATATTTACTATCCGAAAACCGAAGTGCTGGATACCAATTTGCCCATTAAGAGTGCACCGTAAGATCTGGACAGATTTCATAATTTAACGGTGAGATTGAGTTGTACAACCTACGAAGTACAAACATGATGAACAATTGCACAAACACCCAGTGTGATATTAAATATTGCAAAAATAGATAAAATATTACTGAATTTCCCCTAATAATCAATAGAATGAGATTTATTATGTTTTTTTTTAAAATTGTGGGCAGCACGTCCTACCGGTGACTCCGGTCCAACTTTTTCTTTCTCTCTCGCTAAATTAAACCTGCAACTGTCCGATTCCACCGATACCTGATAATCTATCTGCTGCATTTCATCTTGAAATCACCATGGATTTTTGATCAATTTGCTTCTTACCACCATCTCTTCAAATTCCCATGATCACTGGTAAGCTTAAATATTTCCCCCAATTTGTGATCGTCGTCGTGATTATCTATTCATATGTACATTCTTTTTCTACTTCAATTCTATCTTCGCATGTCAATGGAACTTGAATGATCATCGGAGCAAAATATTATAGCTTTTGATTTGCATGTGTCAGAAAATGATACTTTTTTTTAATATATTGTTGATCAATCAGTTGAATGTATATACAATATATAGTTTAAGCAACGGTATGGCCGTATATTTTCAACAGACTTGACCATGTTTGATTCTGGAGATAACAATATTGAAAGTAGTAGTGGAGATGCTTCCAGTTTCTCCCAGATGGAGGAGTCATTATCGGATTTGAAGAACACCCCATCAAATATTGCCAGGTTGGAGGATGCGGTTGAGCAATGTAAGGGCCGAAGAAAGTATCTTGCGCAAACAAGGAGTCCGTCAGATGGAGATGATGTTCGGTGGTATTTCTGCAAAATTCCTCTAGGAGAAACAGGTCAGATTGCAAGTTTACCTCTTTTTTTTCAGTACATGAAAAAATCAAGAAAATATGTTTTAGTTCATCATCAGTTAGTGAATACACATGACAGCCAATTATTTTGCAGAACTTGCTGCCTCCTTTCCTCAGACAGAAATAGTTGGAAAAAGTGATTACTTCCGATTCAGTATCAGAGACTCCCTTGCATTAGAAGCTTCTTTTCTAAAGGTTATTTTTTTGGCAAAGATGTTACAGTCATTATATTTTCCCAGTTCATTATCACATCATATTTTAACATCTTCAAAAATAAAATGAGGTACACTTGAATGTACTAGAATTTGAGTACATTCAATTCATCTCGACCATTAGATGAATCTGGACAGCTGGGGTTCAAAAAATGAAATTACGTGGTCGAAGACTTGATTGTGTAGAGCTCAGATGCTTCTAGTGATCCAATTCGATCTGATCTAATCAGTAAGATCTTAATCCAGCAATGACAAAATTGATCAATGATCAGTCTTTAATGCAACAGTAACTTAGATATATATTTGGATCTAGATCTGAGATAGACAAGCAATTGAAAAATAGTGACAAGATTTTTACATGATTCCATCTCCTGAGGCAATAGGTATACTCCATGGAGTCTATATTGGTGGTATGAATTATATTCAATATTTATTACAATAAATTCAAGTTATTTATAAATTCAATTGGAATTATTCAAAGATAACCAATAGTGCCTTTGATGTCATCTACACCTTTTGGCCATGTCATATACTTTAATTAATGAGCACATGGCCTGAAGGAATCTCCACTTATAACCCTCAACAGATTGTACTCAGATTTCTGGTACATTCAAATGTACCAGATATCTATCTACCTACACTAGATTTGAAATATTTTCTTCATGATTACCAGGTATCTACACTATATTTTTAATATTTTCTTCATGATCTTCTATACTATAATATTTTCTTCATGATTATCAGATATCTATACTATTTGTAATACTTTCTTCATGTTTCTTTTATTTTAGAGAGAGGATGAGCTACTCTCACATTGGTGGAAAGAGTATGCTGAGTGCAATACAGGTCCAAATGGATCTCAAAATCCTAAAATTTCTTCATATGATAGTTCAAACAATGTCTATTCCGTTGATGAAGAGAGGGTTGGCGTCCCCGTAAAAGGAGGATTATACGAGGTTTGATTTATGGTCATAGGAATTTGCTCATTGATAAAATGTGTTGAGGATATAGTAGGAATCGGTATAAAGTCACTGATGTTCCATGAATTCCATTATATTTTTTTTTTTTTTTTTTTTTGAATTCAAATAGACCATTGCTTAGACTCTGCACATTTCTTCTTCAGGTAGATCTTTTTAAACGCCATTGTTTCCCTGTGTATTGGAGTGGGGAAAATTGGCGGGTCTTAAAAGCCCATTGGTTTGCTCGTAAAGGTGATCTAGATTGGCTTCCACTCCGTGAAGATATTGCTGAGCAGCTAGAACTGGCATATCGTTGTCAGGTACGTAGATGGGAAAAAAAGTTGAGCTTTGTTTACTCTGTTACATACATTAGATTTAAATTTTAATTTTGAAGATAATACATGGACATTTCATCTCATTTTTTTGCAACCAATCATTATTCTTAGTTCTATCTCATTGTATATCTACTATGAACCAAAATATTTTTCTGCAAAATGGTTTGGAATTGCATATCCTCTGCTTCATTCTCTGTGCTGGTTGAAGGGACCTCAATCCCTCCTTTCAAAAGCCAGAGGGGAATTAGGCAGGGTGATCCTCTATCCTCCATCCTATTTGATATGGTGATGGATGCCCTAAGTAGATTAATACAAAAACATGTTAGGAACAAAAAGAAAGACACCTAGTGGATAAATGCTTATACTGTAGGGCTAATAGTACAGATGTTTGGAGATCCGGTACTCCTATAAGTAAGTTGGGAGGAATTGTGAAAAGTATTAGAGATAGAAGTCATAAAGACTCACTAGCTAAGAGAATTTGGTCAAATATGCGAACAAAATTCTCTATTTTCCTGTGGAGGGTGAAATGGGGTCACCTATACACTTTAAGGAAACCGAGGAGCTGGAGAGTGCAAGTACCTCCTGCTTGCCTATTATGCAATCTGGAGGAAGAAGTCTAGAAGTAGTTCCTGCTCTTCAACTGAGCACCTGAACTCCGCCTTCTGGAGATTAATGAATATTCCAGTCCCCACCCAATCAAGCCCGGATATTAGATCAGGGGATCTTACGAAGGCTGCACAAAAATTCATACACCATTGTCCCCCTTGGGGGCTGCTCTGAACGTCATTGGGTGCTTGTCGTGGCATATTTGGACAGAGAGAAACAAAAGATACAGACAGCACACTAGTAGGCCTCCTGAGGTAGTCCTTAAGGAGGTCATTAAAGATATTAGCCTCTCCTTTGGACCAGAGTATCACAAGAAGAGTTGTTGTTACCCTTGGAGACTTCTACGATGGAAGTATGGGAGACCAACCTCTCTTGAGGCATCGTATCTAGTTACTATATAACTAGACTACATAGCTAATGGGGGAGAGTCAATGGGCTTTTTTCTCATTTCTTTTTACTTCTTTTGGTATTTCAATTCTCTATTGTAATTTGGGCTTTGCCCTTCATTTTTAATGAAATTTAATTGCTCTCAAAAAAAATAATACACTTATATTGTGCAGTACCGAAGCTCTAGATTTTGTCGAAAAACCTATGAGTGTTTTAGATTTTATCATTTATTTATAAAGTTGTCAGCATGTCACTTGTATTTGAATATTTTTTACCTAGGTTTGGCATCGTCGGACATTTCAACCTTCTGGTCTATTTGCCGCCCGGGTTGATATACAATGTTCTACTGAGGTTTGCTAGTGGATCAAGTTGTACATATATTTATTAAAATTTGAGCACATTGAATATCTTGTTTTATTCACAGGGCTTGCATGCTCTTTTTACTGGGGAAGATGATACATGGGAAGCATGGTTGGGCAATGATAGTTTGAGTTTTTCTTTTAGTTTGGGAAGAGGAAATAAATTTCAACTAAGACGTGGATTTTCGTCTCCAGGATCTTTGCGACCAACTAAAGTAATAGTATTCTTTCAAAAATAATATAATTTTGGCAGACTTTCAAAATTTCAATACATTTTCTTGATTTGTTTAGATTGTGTAAGCATTATCCTTCTTCTTTCTAATTAATATTGTTATTGATTTTCTAGGTTTGATTAGTTATCACATATTAAATTACATAGAATTGCAACATCCATTCTTAAAATAGAAGTTACAGGTGACATGAATACATGCTGTTTAATAAAGGCTATCGTTACATTAGGCATTTGCAGATTTTGTGACATTTTATAATATAAAATTTTATTTTAGTTTGTAGGTTATTAGGTATTTTAACTCATCTTTTGTATCTTCACAATCATTTGTTTCTAAAATATCGGATTCAACCTTGCATGAGATAGATTTCATCTTGTACTTTCTCAGGTTTTTATTTTCTTCAGGAAGAATTACGCCAACAGAAGGAGGAAGAAATGGATGACTATTGTTCTCAGGTTTTCATATTGCACTAGATGTGATTAGTTAATTAAATTTATTCCATTTCCTTGGATTGATATATATACTATCATTAGAATTTAGCATCCATCTATAAAAAAATCCATCATTAGTTTTTTTATTATTTGATCTGGGATGGTTTTTTAATGTATCATTGAATATATAATTCGAAACGATTTCTATGATTGTAAACTATGGTATGTAATTAATTTAGCATGCTGTTAAATTCGTAATTACATAGCTTATATTTAGATAACTTAATTATTTTTGGATTTCTATATAGATCATCAAAAATCTATGATTATATATAGAAGTAGCTCTCAGTTCTCTACCTTTAAGTTGTATATGCTCTAGTTTTGCTAGTTGCCGATCTATATTTCTCAATATCCACTCACATTCAAAGTGCAAATGGATTTTTAAAAGATTGTGGAACGTCAGTTTGTTCTTTTAAGTTTTATCCATCAACATGTGCATGGTCCAATATTGGTAGTGTGGTACCATATTAGGGTTTATCTGATTGAACACTTTTACATCTTTGTAGGTTCCAGTTGGACATCTAGTTTTCATGGTTCATGGCATCGGGCAAAGACTAGAAAGAGCTAATTTGGTTGATGATGTTGGACAATTTCGGCACATGACAGCAAGTCTTGCTGAAGAACATCTTTCTTCATACCAGCTCAGTACACAAAGGGTTCTTTACATTCCTTGTCAGGTAATGAACTGTTTGATATTTACCATTTGCACCAGTTGTAATGGTTATCTATCTTACAAGCTCTTTTGACATCTATCTCTATTAAAAAAAATGTTATCATACTTTTAAGATCTTGACACGAATCACACGATCTTGAACAAGATTTTGCTAATCATATTTTTAATTTAAATTCATTGATATTTTAACAGTATTAGTTTAATTAGAAGAAAAAATCTTCATTAGTTTCAATCATGTAGTAAGTTTTGTAATGTGTATTAATTCATCACAGCATGGTAAATTAATTAATCCTTTAGCGTTGGTTATTCCTCCTGTACTTCTGTGGTTAAAGAACTGGGTGGATCTTTAGGTATAACAGTTGTTTATATTGTAAAAAAGAAGAGGGTTCTAATTGACACCTATAAGATATAAGAATTCCTTTTGAAGGAAAGAAATAAAATCTAATGGCCAAATCGAGGTATTAGGTGTGACCATGTCAATTATAACCTTGTAGGCATGGGTTTATCGGACAGGGATGTGCCCTTCTGATATGGGGTGTCTCTATGAGCATTTTTCTTATGCATAATTGAAAGATGTTGATATGGATTTGCAGTCTTCCAAAACATTGAGATCTGATGGATTCAATGGGGCTTTTATCGATGTTGATGGTATATACTTATATATGTTGATGTAGTGGAAGTTGTTAGATTCTTCTTTCTTGGATATGATGGTGAAGGATGTCAAAATACTTTCATCACCTAATTAGATGGTGTATATTCCAAGGTAAAATATTTCAGACTACAATTCATATAAAAAAATTGACCTCTGTGGAGATACAAGCTCCTAGGTGATAATTTCTTACAGGCCACTGAGTTTTTACATGGGTTTCTCCACAAAATGATGAGAAAATTAACAAAAGGCATGTATGAACTACGAAGATTGACCTTACCAAGACTTTTTAGTTGTTGACTGCATACTTTGTGATTTATGTTTGTAGATATGTGGTTTGAAGTGACAGTGAAAATATACTTGATAAATATACATATCGATTTATATTATCAAGTATATTAAAAAAAATTACAATTTATGTTTTATGCTTTATATTTTAAAACCTATGCTTTCTGCTTGATGTGTATTAGGGAGTCTATAACCACCACACGTTTTATTCTCTTAGCAGTTTTTTATCCTAGGTAGTTAATTATTCTAGAATGTTCTAAAGTTGTAACCATATTGGAAATTTGGAATATAACTTCCAATATAAGACCTTATAAATATGTAACTCTATTCTACATGAATATTTTCAAATACTACATATTTCTACTCTGTTTTCTTATGTGATAAAACTATTTCCAGTTTTATCACAAACACAAATTTTCGTATATACTTCTACAAAGAGCATATAGAGCTTTGAAAAAGGATTAAGAGGTAACCCGTTAGTCCATTTCCAGGCCCACTTTGTAGACGGATTTTTAGAGCAAGGTGGCCTGTGAAAGAACACCTGAGTGATCCATTTGGCATGCACTGTGGATAATCTCTTCTTTCTTTGAAATGCTTGCATGTAGAAATTGAATAACTTACTGTATAGTGGTGATTGTAGTATTTCTGAATTATTACCACCTTGGTAGATAATAACTTCAGAAGTTAAATCATTACAATACTTGGTGGGGACTCCGCTGGATGTTCATTATTTACACCATCTAGCATATGTGAAAAAATAGAATAAAATAAAAAAGGAATATGAATGGCCTGGTCTACCTAGATGTCAAAAGTATTTTCATTAAGTATACATTTATGTTCGCCTCTCCAAAAGAAGAGAAACAATTGGAAAGTGGTGCGAACATTCTTAGGCGATTAGTACCTTGATCCTTCTGTGAACCCAGTGCATTTTCTGTACTTTGAAAGAACCGGATATGATGATGTTTCACACTCTCTTATCCATGTTCATATGTATTGCAATCTCTTTTTTCCAAGGAAAAGTTATTCCTCTTGCTTACTTCATTGCATTAATAATTTAATATGTGCAATATGTTTTGGTATAATAAGTTATCAATATGCATATTAATATTCCTATACTCTTTCTATACATATAAATATTTAGTTATATTAGACTAATAAACCATTATTGATTATATTAGCTTACAAAAAAAAACCTTTTGAGTTTTAATTTCAATTTTTCCTATGAAATATTATTATTAATATTCCAGTGGAGAAAGGGCTTACAACTGAGTAGTGAAAGTGCTGTTGAAAATATTACATTGAGTGGTGTTCGCAACCTTCGAATAACTTTAAGTGCAACTGTCCATGATGTGCTGTACTACATGAGTCCCATCTACTGCCAAGACATAATTAATTCGGTATCGACTTTCTGCTTCTCATTTTATTTTTACATACTGAAATATTGGCTATAATACATGCAGGCCTTTAAAAGTTGTCAAATCATGTGTTGTTAACTGTTCTTTCAGGTTTCAAATCAATTAAATAAATTATATCAGAAATTTCTCAAGAGAAATCCTGGTTATAATGGAAAGGTGCATTAAATTTACATTCTTTAGCTTTAATAAGATTCCCTGTAACATTTTGATTTATTCTTTCAAAAATAATTGGTATGCAGGTTTCTTTATATGGCCATTCTTTGGGGAGTGTTCTTTCATATGATATACTTTGTCACCAAGATAATTCAACTTCTGCCTTTCAGATGAACCCAGTACATGTTGAAGGTATCAGAGAAAGCCAATCTCATATCGATATAAACAAGAAAAATGAAGATTCTCTTTGTATTCATAATATAGACCATCCTGAGGATAACATAGATATTGGAAAGATATGTCACTCTGAATCATATCCCAATGATATGATGCTTGAAGATAGTAATGGAGATAGATTTAATGTTGCAATTGAAAATTCTAGTTCAAACGTGGGAGAATTTTCATCAACTAACAATGGAAAGCAACCTGATTATGCATCGGTATCTGGAAAATGCTTCCAGAAAGATGATTCAAACTCTGAGTGTACGTTTTCCTCTGAATTAGTGAAAAATGAGATAGAGTCTACTGTACTTGATACAGAAGTTTATAATGATGATGCACAGAAAGTTTATATTGATAAAAATAAAGATGATTTTGACCAAGACAGACTTATTTCACTGTTGAAGAAAGAGGTAGGAGATATATTTAAATTTGAAATTGATGAACTTATTATCAATAGTGAAAATTTCAGTTATATTTTCTATAACATTTTCAGTTTTCTTAAGATATTTAATTAAACTTTCAGCATAATTTTAAGTACTTAATTTTTTTTTAATTATCGACCTTATTTCTAGAGAAGTGCATGTAGTTCTCTAAGCCAGACTTTATGCAATCAGCTTCTTATAATTTACAGGTTTTCACAGGTGGTTAATAAACCTATTTTACCTACAGGTGGAGTGTCTCAAAGAAAGTATTGCCAAATTTGAGCAAGCCAATAATTATTTGCTTTCAGAGAAGATGTCAAATAGTTGCAGTTTTGAAAAAAAATTAGGTATGGAGATCATCACTAGCATGAAACATTTAACTTGTGCTGTGTTTTTATTTTATTTTGCAATCTGTAATTTTTATGTAGAAAATGATAATTACAAAAATCAAACTAGTTAGAATTGAAAATAATAATAAATTTAATTGTACAACAATCTTTGGGCATAACTATGCACCAAAAATGGATTGCTTCTTCACTGCTTGCACCATGTGCATAAATGTGTGATAAATCATTTCACTATCACTAACTACTGCCCTAAATTTCAGCCTAAATCTCCCTGTAACTCATGTCCTGCTTGAAGTAGTTCTTCTGAAAAATAATCTTAAAGTCCATTATATTGCTGTTATCTCCCTTTCACTAACTACCACAGACCAACTCTTCTCATCCTTCCTTATATAGTTGTATGGCCATCTCCAGAAGCAACCAATATTGTAACCCGACCAAGATGTTTTCCTTAGAAAATTGCTCTTGGTCTGTTGAAACCCCCCATGATGTGACTTTTAGATCATCCCTTCCATACAAAGAATAATTTCTGTCTTGACCACTATTTGTTAGTGCTATCCCTAGTGGAGAGTTTACCCAACCTTGTTCTCCATCAACAAAGAGAGCTAAACGTAAATTTTCTGCCAGTCCACTACCTGCGAAGAACATTGGTTTGCTGCATGAACCTACCATTGATCTTCTTGTGCTCAAGAATTTCTGACCAGATTGTAGAGTCATTAACATCTCTCTGTATAAGGATAAAAGCTCTGCTCTTCTTGTATCTCACTGTCATGCTCTTGGCCCAAAGTGAATCTGTTGCACTGGTAAGCCTCCATGAATACAGAATGTGTTTTAGCAAATTTAGACCCCTTATTTCCAAATTCCTAATTATCATCCCCAATTCTGTATTAATTACCTGACATATGTTATATTCTGAATATATGGTGTTTCGACATGCTCATGTCAGACATTATTACTGAATATGTTATATTCTTGTTGATTATTGTTTTTTTTATAATTCAGGGTGTGTGTGCCAACTACGAGTTCCTAAAATAATCATTTATTTTAAAAATTGGAAACAAATAAGATATGTCGAATCTTTTATAGTTTTTAGTTTTGTCAAATCTGTTATATTCATGATTTCATGGTCTATTTTTATTCTTCAATGGAGGTCGGATGGTGAATAGAGAGGATAAAGCAACATGTAGCCAGCCACTTTATATGAAACAAACTACAGAACAAGACCTTTCAAGAAAAAACTATACACCTTGCATTAACTACATTAAGCTTGATTTCACGGTAATTTTTTATATCACTTGACATATTTTCTTGTTATTGATTCGTTTTTCTTTTTAATTTTACCTAATTATGCTAATTTTCTTCTTATATATCCCATGATTGATAATTCTAACACCTCACTAGTCACTACTTCAGTGAGGTATCCACAAAGTTCTAGATCATATCTATTTCTCTCAGTGATGCATATTTTTTCAATTCTTTTCTTAGTTCTTACAGAGTTTGTTGTCTATTCAGGTTGATACATTCTTTGCCGTTGGTTCTCCTCTTGGTGTCTTTCTTGCACTCCGAAATATTCGCATTGGAAATGGTATCAAAATTGAAAATACCACGATTATTATCTATCATTTCCTCAATAAATATTAATAGTACTTGCATTGTTATACTAGGTTTTGAGGAAATATATATCGATTTGTGATTCATATAGAATAGACAATTGCACACACACAGTTACAACTGCAGTCTGGAGGTCTGACACTAATAAAAAAGTTAGGGGAAATTGTGGAAAACATTAGGAATAAAAACCATAAAGACCAATTAGCTAAAGGAATTTGGTCTAATATGCCAACAAAGTTCTCTATACTCCTATGGAGGGTGAAATGGAAACACTTAAATACTTTTAGGAAACTAAGGAGTTAGGGAGTGCAGAAAGAATATAGAAGTCACCTCTTCTTCAACTGCCCATATTTCAGATCCCTCCTAAATCCTAATCCCATTGGCTGAACACTTAAACTTGTCCTTCTGGAGGTTAATGGTCCCCAATTCCCACCCAAATAATCCCCGATATAAGATTGGGGGATCTAACTGAGGCTTCACAGAAATTCACACATCACTCTCCCCCTTGGAGACTACTCTGGAATGTCATTGGGTGTTTGTTGTGGCATATCTGGACAGAGAGGAATAAAAGATTCCGACAATACACCGGTAGGCCAGAGCGTCACAAGAAGATTTATTATCACCCTTTGGAGACATCAACTACAGATGGGACACCAATTTTCTAAGGCAGCATGTTTAGTTACTATATAACTAGAGTACTAGACTACATAGATAATTGGAGAGTCAATGGGATTTTGGTCATTTATTTTTACTTCTTCTGTATTTCTTACTCCATGTAATCATAACATTGCCCTTCATTTTTCATTGAAAAAAATTAATTGCTATAATAGAACACAGTCACTCATGCACATACATATGTACATAATAATTAAATATTGACACGCATGCATATTAGTACCGGGAGAAAATGATGTTAGGTTAAAATTAATCATATTTTGAGGATTGTCTAACTAACATGGAATGGAACTTTGAAAGGTGAACAGATGATCAGTTACTGACTTATTTCACAGTGGTAAAATAACAAATAATGATTGTAGATTAGATTTTCTAAAATTAGGAATGTAATGATTATTTCTCTAAGACCACCAGAGGTATTGTTCTTGGAAATTATTAAAGACTCCAGCCTATCTTTCAAAGCTGATATCTTTAAAAAAATATGTGGTTCGCAAATGGAAGATACTACAATGCAGGTTTGGGAAACCAACCTATTTTGGCATAACTCTTAGTTACTAGACCACTAAGAGTACAAGACATAGGAGAGGGTCGACTTAATTTTATTTCTCTCTTCTACTTTGTAATTTTGGGGTATCTTTACTGTTTGCAAAAAAAAATAGTACAGTATCAGAGATCTCGTGATCTTTATATCCTTGACTTATTTTTTTTACTTGAAAATTTGAAATATTAACATCAGTCTATTTTCATACAAATCACTTTTTTACTGATTTCTTTTAGATTACTACACTGAGTGCATTTTAACTTTTTGTAGGTGGAGGAAAAGACTATTGGCAAGATGAAAGAATTTCTGAAGAACTACCAGCTTGTCGTCAAATGTTTAATATATTTCACCCATTTGATCCTGTTGCTTACAGGTTTCTTTGATTTCATATTTACATGTTTATAACCATAATTTACATATAAAACACATGATTTACATGCAATTGTTGTCAATCTGACCTTTATTTTGTAAAAGGTGATCGGTCCTCTATTTTGTTAATATTCGGAGAATTATCTGATATAGACTGCATTTTCGTACAGAATTGAGCCACTTGTCTGCAAAGAATTCACCAGTAAAGCTCCCGTCATAGTACCTCATCACAGAGGTGGAAAAAGGTTGCATGTAAAACTTCAGGTGGTTTATTGCCGCAATCGTTTGTGTCCTTAAAGAGATGGACATTGTGGCTGCATTTTCTTTAACTTACAAGAAATATTTCTTTGACGATACAGGAAATCAATATGGAAATAGATTCACGTTCCCAAGCTGTTCGTAGTAAAATGCACTCTACGAAGGTAAGAAACAATAATTCTTTACTTGATTAGATTCACAATATTCTATTAAATGCTTTTATATCCTTTCTCACTCTATAGCTTTATTTTGTTTATTCGTTCATGCAATGATTTTGCTAATGAATGGCATGCTTTCGCAATAGATGAATATGCTTGGTGTATTCAGATCAAGAAATGCGATTGAAAATGATGGTAAATTATGTCTCTTGTCATCTCAACTTTACTATCATGGTGATAATTGAGTATTTCTGTATTTTACTGACATGTTAACATCTCTCCATTATAAAAGATATAGATGAGTTTTATGAGAAGGAAAATCCATATGGTTGTATTATGATGAAAAGATTGACAGGGAGTGAGAATGGCCGAGTTGATCATATGTTGCAAGTAAGTAACTTGACATACAGAGTAACTTAACTAGTTGGTTTACATAGTTTCTGATTCTATATCATTTTTATTTGCTCACCATGTAGTCTAAAACATTTCAACATCCATACATATCAGCCTTGGGTTCACATACGTGAGTCTTTCTTTCTTTTGAATTGAAAATCTTGTATATTTGTATTAGGTTGTGATCTACAATCCTAGTCTTACTAGATTAATCAATGTGTGTTCTCAGAAACTATTGGCGAGATCCTGACACGGCTCTATTCATTCTCAAACACCTCTATCGCGATATACCCGAAGAACCTGATATTTGTACAGAAGAAGAAAATGATGGCACATTTGGAGGAAAACTGTTTTTCCAGAAGGAAGTTTTTGAGGAGGATTTTCCTTTGACATTCTCAGATAAAGTTGTTATTAGAGAATTTTCAAGAAAACTGAGAAATTCCATGCCTAAAGACAACAATCTATAATTAAACATCGAGATTAAGGTTATTCATGTTTTCCTGTTACAAGATTTTGTATGTTGGACAAGTTGATCTCTCTTTTCCTATATCATTTGTAATACTTTTGACATTCCTAATAAATTACTTCCTTAGCTTTTGATAAACTAACATTTAAATTTTGTTTTGTTTCAGAATTTTGCTGATAGTCATTATTTCTCACAATGTGGTGGAGGCATCTGGCATCTAGCTAGGCACCCTTCATTGAATTTGGAAAGGAATTTCATGTTGTGTACATATTTGGGAAATGATTTCATAGTATTCTCTAATTATACGCTATTTCAAAGTTGAGATATACAAGTCTACAACACAGATTCACTAGATCAATACTATACTATATTATACTTGTGAAAGATAATTTTGCTCATTTTGGCAAGAAGTTGATGGAATTGTATTCTTTTGTACGTTTTTTGCCGATTTATTTTGACAGAAAGCAGACAATATGGGGTGAGATTTCCGACCAAAAGAACTCTTGCGAAATCTTCACTCATTTAAAGTGAGTGAGATGAGTCTGTCACCGTCACTGTCACAGTATCACCGGAAATCTTCACTGATGATGAAAATTGAGTGCAGTGATTAAATAGTTTATCTATTGCTTAAATCAACATCAATGTTAACTACATACCACCATTTCACATGGTTTGATCATTATCCTCCACACTCACTAATAATTCAATAATATATATACGTAGTTGTGTAGCGTGTTACCCATTAAATTTTATTTCGAAATCGTTAAGCACATATTTGACTTCATCTGGAATGAACCAATAATACTAATATCATCCCAACCATTTAGTGATATTTCATTTTTTTTAAAAGACAAAACAGACAACATCAACGTCATTCTCTTCAAATTGTTATTTTTCATTCTATTAATTGACAAATACATCCAATCACGTTTTCTAATTTCTATCAATCACAGACCAAATCATTCCGGAATTCAGCCTGGATTGACCAAAGCAAGAAAGAAACAATGCAAGGTTACTTACTGATTTCTGTTCTGGTCTGTTTAAACTTCAAACTGAAGTGGTGTGGTTGTTTTAAATTCTATGATGTTTGAATTCATAATAATTTCTTCCCAGTCAATAGCGCACATGCCCGATCAATAATTAAAAAAAAAATTAAAAAAGAAGAAATTTCTTGATCGTCAACCATCCAACGCAGCAATAGTTGAGTTTGTGTTGATTAAAAATTGGGCATCATTAATAACACCCCTCGATCAGTTTTCTAAGATTAAGTTGTGTTTAGACTTTAGATGAGTTAGTTTATGCAATTAATGTTCAGTCGAACTATGTGTAAATTTGAAGTGGATAGCATGTTAGGTAGTTTAAAAACATAAAAAGAAAACAACCCAATAAATTCCAAATAAGAAGACGTAGATTGAAGAACAATTACATGAAATCTAATTAAATAAACAATAATTTGGTGTGATGTCTTTTTTCCTACTTGTTTGTGTCTTCTACTCTTTCATACTACATAGTGACATATTCACGTCCACATGACACAACGATCACCACACGTTTTGTCCTGCTCTTTTTTTGCCAATTCAATATATTTTTCTCATATACAAGCAAGTAAGCAACCCATCAGCCATGGAGATGGTTTAAATGGAATTCTTTAAATAAGTTATCTACATCAAAACCTTATTTTGATAAAAATAAAAAATAAAAATCAATAGATAACTATCTCAAACATGCTATTTGGAATCGTTTGTTTACTTGTAAGGTAGAAAAGATGGGATTTACCCAACCATTGAGATAATGACGGCAAGCAACAATAATTGCTGTCTTTACCTTTTGAAAGTAGAAAAACATGGAGTTTGAACTTTGGAATTCATACATTCTTTCCTTCACAATTAACATGTTTGACTAATCTTTTTTTTTCTCTCTGTAAATACAAAATAGGAATCTTTCCGTTTTTTTTCTTCTTTTCGCCAGTGTTGGATTTCTGTAGATTGTGTATACAAATTCGCTTATGGGTTGGTTTTCTTTAGTATTGGTATAAAGAAATGGACAAGGAAGTCGTCGGAGAAGTGCGTGTGCCGGCGATGGGAGGAGATGGAGAGAACAACAACTGGCACAACGGACCGATGTTGGGATCGTTCGATGATGGTTTGTCGGATGTCATTCCTATGCTTGATGAAGAAAAAGAAGGAGAACCCGATCGTCTTTACGTTTCAACAAACCAATCCACTGTTGTCACAGTTGATAAAGACGACGATGACGATGGTCTATCCCGTCCACTTCTTGTCAGGAGAAAAACGATGAACCTCACTTCTCAGATTGCCATAATTGGGTCCAACGTTTGCCCAATCGAATCTCTCGATTACGAGTAAGGAACCAACATCGCCGATCTTCATCGCTTTCCCAATCCCTCGAGAATCTCGATCGATTTGATTTTGTATTTTTTTCTTCCCTTCTTCTCTTCCCCCAACAGAATTGCAGAGAACGACTTGTTCAAGCAGGATTGGAGGTCGAGAAAGAAGGTGCAGATATATCAATACGTTATTCTCAAATGGACACTGGCGCTTCTCATCGGTGCATCCACCGGTCTGATCGGATTCTTCAACAATCTCGCCATCGAGAACATCGCCGGATTCAAGCTTCTGATCACGAGCAATCTGATGATTGAAAAAAGAACGTACATGGCTTTCATGACATATGCAAGTTGCAATGTTGTTCTGGCTACCGCCGCCGCAACTCTATGCGCTTATGTTGCTCCTGCTGCGGCGGGTTCCGGGATTCCAGAGGTCAAAGCTTATCTGAATGGAGTGGACGCTCATTCTATATTGGCACCAAGTACTCTTTTCGTCAAGATTTTCGGCTCAATTGGGGGAGTTTCGGCTGGATTCGTGTTGGGAAAAGAAGGTCCGATGGTGCACACCGGAGCGTGTATTGCAAATCTTCTGGGACAAGGTGGATCCCGTAAGTACCATCTGACATGGAAGTGGCTTCGGTACTTCAAGAACGATCGTGACAGACGTGACTTGATCACTTGTGGCGCGGCCGCCGGTGTTGCAGCTGCGTTTCGTGCTCCGGTCGGTGGTGTTCTGTTTGCTCTCGAAGAAGCCGCTTCTTGGTGGAGAAGTGCGCTTCTGTGGAGAACATTTTTCACAACAGCCGTGGTCGCCGTGGTTCTACGAGGTTTTATCGGTTACTGTCGGAGTGGAAACTGCGGACTCTTCGGAGAAGGAGGACTTATAATGTTCGACGTCAGTTCAAGTCTAACTTCATACAGCTTTCCCGATCTCATGGCCATCTTGAGTTTGGGAGTCCTCGGAGGTTTATTCGGAGGTCTTTACAACTACTTGCTCGATCTAATTCTTCGCATCTACAGCATCATCAACGAGAGAGGAGCGCCGTGGAAAATCTTGCTCACTGTGTGCGTTTCAGTGATAACCACCTGCTTCTCGTTCGGACTCCCATTTCTCGTGAGCTGCAGACCCTGCCCGGAATCTCTCAAAGACAGCTGTCCAACAATCGGCAGGTCGGGAAACTATAAAAACTTCCAATGTCCATCGGGGCAATACAATGATCTTGCTTCTCTCTTCCTCAACACCAACGACGATGCCATCCGGAACCTCTTCAGCGGCGGGACCGACAACGAGTACCATCTCTCAACTCTATTCATATTTTTTGCCGCAATTTTCTTTCTCGGACTCATCACATATGGTATAGCCGTGCCTTCCGGTCTCTTCATCCCGGTGATCCTCGCCGGCGCTTGTTACGGTCGGATTATGGGGACTCTTCTCGGGTCCATATGTGACTTGGATCCTGGACTGTTCGCTCTCCTCGGAGCCGCTTCTTTTCTTGGAGGAACTATGAGAATGACGGTGTCGGTCTGCGTGATTCTTCTTGAACTCACAAACGACCTCATAATGCTTCCTCTGGTCATGCTGGTCCTCCTCATCTCCAAGACAGTCGCCGATTGTTTCAACAAAGGCGTCTACGACCAGATCGTGAAAATGAAAGGTCTTCCGTTCATGGAGGCACATGCTGAACCGTACATGCGGAATTTGATCGCCGGGGACGTAGTTTCCGGTCCACTCGTGAGCTTCGCCGGCGTTGAGAGAGTAGGTAACATAATGCACGCGTTGAGATTGACTGGACACAATGGCTTCCCCGTTGTGGACGAACCGCCTTTCTCTGAAACACCGGAATTGGTGGGTCTTGTGCTGAGATCGCATCTTCTGGTGCTGCTGAACGGGAAAATGTTCAACCATGACAGAGTGGCGACCGGTACATCGGAACTCTTTACTAGGTACGTCGCATCGGACTTCGCCAAAGCTGGTTCCGGAAAAGGGTTGAAGTTGGAAGACATTGAGATCAGTGAAGCAGAAATGGAAATGTTTGTCGATTTACATCCGATAACCAACACTTCTCCCTACACCGTCGTCGAGTCCATGTCGTTGGCCAAAGCCGCCATGTTACTGAGAGAACTTGGTCTCAGACATCTCTGCGTCGTGCCCAAGGTTCCTGGGGTAATAATTAACTCAACTCTAGTCTCTAGATCTAGATCCCAATCCCAATCATTATTCTCCTTAGCCTTTTATTATATACATAAAAAAGACATTAATGTGTTGCTTGTTTGGTTGTGCTGCAGAGATCGCCGGTCGTCGGTGTGCTTACACGACATGATTTCATGTCGGAACATATTCTGGATATGTTTCCAAATATTCGATCTCTAAAGTAAGGAAGCTTTATGCAATGGATATTTTGTTCATGTGCTTGTGATATTTTCATTGTTGTGGTGTGGAACTAAATCTTCTTTCTTTCAAATTTTCATTCGTTGAGCGAACAAACAAGAAATGAACTTTACTGATTAATCAATCAGTTGAGATTTGATCATTTGAGACATATACTTGTCAACTGTAAATTTATTTTAAATCAGAGCATATCATATAAAGTTTTTTTTATGAGGTTAGATGAAATATCTCATTTTCTGAAATGTGCAATTCTGTTTTAAAACAAATACAGATTAGACTCTTCTTTACTCTTTAGAATATGAAATAGGGATGGATTCATATAAGATGATTATAAATGAGATTATTGAGATATAATGAGATACCCCGAATATAATAAGATGATTATAAATGAGATTATTGAGATAATTTTATGTCTCGAGATTGAAAAAATACATTTTCATAAATTTCGAGATAATAATGAGATAGATAAGATATGAACAGATGTTATATCTAATTAGAGCTAAATTTATCTTATGTAAAATATATGATTAAAATTGATCAACCTCATCTAATATTTATTATATTTTAAAAAGGGTTGAATTCTATTGAGATATTCAATTATGTTTTTAATGACAATAAAAGGTCGGGATTGATTTTTTTTATTTTAATGTTTTCAGTAGAAATGATGTAAGGACAGCAGTGTCCGGGACGCCACTTAGTGGACCAACAGATCCCAGCGGAGTCGAGTCGGTTAGTAACGATTAACCGACTGGGTGGAAGCTGAGCTATTTAAAAGAGGGAAGGCCAAAGCATCAAGGGTGAATGATTTTACTTATTAAAGGTATTACCCATTCTTCTTCTTTACTCTCTCCTTTGAAATTCTCTTCTCTAATACTCCTGATGGAATCCAGATATCTTCAGCTGGTGGATTCCGACCGCTCCCGTTCTACGCTTTCTTCATCCGTACAAGATTCCTCTTCATTACTTTGTTACAACGTTACTGTTTCAACAATTGTAATTTCATTTCTTGTTATACTTTGGATATACATCTTGGGGTTTTTTAAATAAAGAAGATCGTGTCGGTCGCATCCTCTCTTCCATCACTCGATCTTCATCAAGAATCCAACAGATTTTAAATATATCATATTAGAAATTTAGAACATCCTATATTCTTCTAACTCTTAACAATGCCAACACTCCACAACTAGTCATGGATTGAGAATGCAGTTATGTAAAACCAATATATACAATACTGTCAACTTGACGATTTATTTTAAATATATCATTTAGAAGATTCTACATTCTTCTAACTCTAACAATCCCAACTCTCCACAAATGAGTCAGGAATGATAAAACCTCAATTGAAGAAATAAAAGAGCACTTACTGTGCAACACTGCAAGGTGTTCTCGAATCAGACACACCCAGTTGTGTCACATTTGGGAGGACTATATCAGGAACATAAATTAAATTGGTTTTAATGACTCAAAAAGTTATTGGTTATATTTCCATTGGATAATTATTCAATGATAAGGTCGACTATGATATATCACAGAGAGAAGGGTTTTCCCTTCTTCAAAAAAAGAGAGGAAGAGTTTTGTTTCTACTCTATGCATCAGAAAAGAAAGAAAAAAAAGTTGAAATCCTAATGAAAACTTACAAAGAAGGATGTTAATTTTCTCAAAATGTGGAGTGCAAGTTACGATTTGGAGTGGGTTTTCTCTGAGAGGATCTGTCTTGTCCAGACATCTGTTGAAAGTTGAAGCAAATACCCATGTCTATCAAAATCCAAATCACATAGCATATATAAAATGTAAATAGATAAATAAGAGCAAAAGAGCTACCCCGAATTTCACAAGTTTATTGCAGAGATAGACAACACCAGAGAATAATCTCAAAGCGTAATTTGCAATCTCCTCTGTTTCATATTCAGCAAAAGCAAATCCTTTGTGATGACCACTGTCTTTATCTTGAGGTAAATAAAGGTCAACTATACGACCTGCTTCAATGAGAATATCATACAATACCCTTTCAGTCACCTTCTCGTCCAAATTCCCTATTTGAAAAAGAAAAGAAAAACATAATCCATACAATAGATTCAGCATTGTTTAATCTAAAAGGATCGTCGATGTCATTTTTAATGCCCTAATAGAAAAATTACAGAGTTTGGTGGTTTGCTAAAATCCCTAACAACTCCCTAATTCAAAGGATAGAACCATACAATCGACTACATTTGGGGAGGAAATTAAAGGAGAATGAGTAACAAAATCATGTAAAGTCTCTTCATTCGATTTGAATAGTACAAAAATTCTTAATACAATCGTTAACAACTCGAATAACTGAATAAGAACAAGTAGGAATCAAAATCAAAAATGAAAGAAAGAATCCGAAACGATAGACTAATTACAATCATAAAGGGAGGCATAAACGATACCAACCTATATAAATAGTGCAGGATGGATTCCTCGACATGATTTTGTCCGGGAAAAGAAGAAAAGGAATAGGGAAGAATCCGAATCACAAACCCTAGAAACGCGATGTTATTAGTTGACTTATTTTACTTCCACCCCTAAGTTTTAATATATATATAAAAAGATGAATGATTAATTGATTATTAATATCAAGGAGTCAAGGTTCAAAGAACAAAAGAAAACAAGAACAGAGCCAGCCGCCAGGAGAAAGATAAATTACGACATGTATATTTTATTTAGAAATAAGTCCGATGATCGAACACGCCATAATGATTGGTGTGTGGAAGAGCCAAGACTGCAGGATTGGGTTGGACGGGGATGGAAGAAGTTCCACTAGGACCCCCCATGAACATGTTATTGTAGATTGAGATCGGAGTGTTCGCCGTCTGTCTTACTTGTCGGAATAAATGTTGGGATCGATTCAACAGTAATTTGCATCTTAACTCCTCCATCATTTTCTTTAATTCTTGAAGCTCATCCATTCCCAATGTATCTATATTATTCACAACATCCCACCATCCATCAATACTCTTGCTATTCTCCTCCAGTGCAGCTTTCTTCTTCCTCTCCGCATCCAACAAAGCCGTCACGTCCATGTATTGCTTGTTCAAACCATGCGAACTCCCCGTGTTGTTGCTGCTACTGATGTTATTGGTACCATTGTTGACATGAGCGGCGGTGGTGGGGTTGTTGAGTGTTGCTACATAGCGGTCGATGACGGAATCAACGGAAGGGTGGCCGAAGGAAAAGACTTTTCCGGCCGGGGAAAAAACTACAACAGAAATTTCCGCACCACACAGAACTGATAGCTCGCTTGCTTTCTTGAAGAGACCAGTTCGGCGTTTGGAGAAACAGACTTGACGTGCCTCCTCATTTTCAATCTTCTTGATTTCGATCTTCTGTCGACCGATGCTGGTCTTCTTCTTCTTCTTCTTGATTTCGATTTTCCCCGGCTTGATCATCGCCGCTCCGATTGGTGTGTGCGGTGTCTCTATCTTTCTGTCTGTGTATAAATAAGATAATTGGGGAGAGTTTAAAAAGGAAGGCGGGAAGATATAGAAGGAAATTAAATGAAATATTATCAAAAAAGATTCGAAATATCCTTTAATATCAATCGATTGATAATTCCTTAATTACTTACTATATAATACATGTAGAGTATTTTTGATAAAACTTAAAAGACACGACATATCTTCAGATACAGCTAAAGCATGTCTTCGTGATACAAATGAAGTCCTAGTCCAAGCCGTGCAGAGGCTCGTCGGAAGGCCATAGCTTCAGCTATCTGTACTGGATCTCCATACCCTCTCTTGGATTCCATCGAAGCTGTTCCGGTGGATTCACGGAAAATCTGATCCACGTCAAATATTTAAAAGATGAAACACCACCAACAAAAGTGTAAACAGAGATCAATAGTTCAATACAAATCCGGGTAACTTACCTCGGCATCGGTACCGTACAGAGTCACACGGTACACAACAGTAACTGATTTTCCGTCAGGAGAATAAACGACGCTTCTTACCTCGCCGGACCATTCTACAAACAAACGGAATTTAAGAATTGGCTGGGTTTAATTTATAATTTAAATTACCTGATGTGCAAAATACCTGGAGCATGGACATTCAAGATTCGATTCACAATGTGCCTGCAACGAAACCACATTAGTTACCATTTGGTGTATAAACCCTAAAATTTGGTATTCGACTGATTATCTCCACTACCAAGGAATGTATTTCAAGTCAAAGCCATCCTCATTGCGGATCTTCGTGAAAGCGTCAGGAACCCGTTTGTTGATTTCCCGGAGAGTTTCGGAGAGAGATCTGCTGATACCGGAGGTAGCCACTTTCTCATCGAAAACAAAATCTTCTTCTTTGTCCCGACTCGAAGAAGTTGAATGGTCAATCTTTTGGGGAGAGGCTGCTCTAGAGCTATAGAACGAACAAAACGACGGATAAGAAACCGTTATCTTCCGTGAACATTTCGTCGATAAGATCACACCGATTCGCTTCATAGCTGATGCCGCCATTGCCGGTTCTAGGGTTTTGTTCCCTCCGTCGTAACTCGTGGATAGTGATCATCGTACCGCAGTCCACAGGGTTTAAAACTTTGGGGGCGGAATAGATGGATTTTAAAATTATTTCTTCAACTTGTAGGACTACATACGAAGTTACCCACTTAGATCATCACGACATATAAAAATTTGACACCAATAGCACGAAAAACAAGTGATTTATAGCTTAAAAAACAAGATACTAATTTCCAAGATGTTCATGTCATATTGTCATGACAAAGATATATATAGAGATAATATTGGATAGTATTCAAAGTCGAGCCATCTGTTCGATGTTTATGGGATAGCAGTCAGAAGTCGGACCATTGAAAGCTCTCTGAGCAAGAACAACGTTGACAGCTTCTGTTGGATGGAAAGCGTCCCAGAAAACATACTCATTCCTGTTGCTACATGGTGTTTGTAATGGAAGACAACTGATCTCTCCTCTATTCCTTCCAACTCCGCAGCAAGCTTTGTCTATCACTTCAAAACCATAATCTTCTGGATTGTTCAGAATGTCTCCAATGGCTCCGTATGTATTTCCATAAACGAAAATTGAACCGGGATGTTTAAGGTTGAGCTGATCGACAAGTGCTTTCAGACCGTCGTTAAAGAACCCTATCATCTCATTCACACCATCCACGCACCTGTCTGGTGGCACTTCTCCTGTAGATCTCTGATTAGGAATGCACCCTAAAGGTCCCAGTCCGGCTATGAAGAACTTCTTCAAACCCAAGCTATTTAGTGTCTGCATGCATCTCGAGAAAATTAAACCAAATTAACTAACTACATAAGATGAATTAGTTACCATTTACCAAGATTTGGCGAGTGAGGGCGTTAATGAGGAGATTAGCGAATTCTTGAGGCCTGTAAACATGACTTGAGGCGTACAATGATGGAAGAAGGTAGTTGTTGATGTAATCGTTGCTTCCTATTACGATCACAACCACAGATCTTGCAAGGTGATGTTTTAGATTCTCAGATACACCCACGCTGTTTCGCAACTCACTCAAGTTCATCTCGAAGTTGAGCACTTGCTGGCTCAAACTGTATCTCTCCCCCTTTCAATAAATAATTCAGATTAATGTCCATTAAAAAATGATCTATAGTAGTTATCTAATATGATAAAAAAAGCTTACGAGATAGAAGCCAGATTCGTCTAAGATTCCTCCAGCAGCTGATGCATAGTTCACACCTCTAGCTATTCTCGAAGCACCAAGATTTGGAGTGTTGAATGGTGGAATATATGGAATATCCAACATCTCACCTGCATCTCACCAAATCAATCGATCCTGCTGTATATAGCTAAATAGTAAAATGATCGATTCATTTGATGATTAAACTTACACAACAAATCTATTACAGTTTTCCCATTGGTAAATCTTCCAGTGGCGCCTTGGTAGAAATCAAGTCCATAAGGATAGTAGTTGGCCTTTGCAAGAGATGAGGTCATGTAATTGTTGTTTCCATCATCAACTAATGAATCTCCGAACACGAACATGGCTGGAACGGTACTTGAACCCCCATTGACAGCCTTCATCGATAGAAATAACACCAAGATCATGAACATATTGAAAACTGGAGATAGAAGGAGTACTTGACCCATTTCAGATTCCTGCTCATAACAGTGGTGGCTAGTGTTTGTATTTAAAGACTGAGATTGAACGTACTCACGACATTCTCACCTTCAATCTCTGCAATCTTCTTGTTTTTTGTTTGGGTTTAATTTGTGCATTTCTCGTTTATCTCTAACTAGATCGAACTTTTCCTCTCCATCATTCACAACTCACAATTATCATGCATGTTAACTCTTAATCAATCCGTAAATTGTATTTTCTACTGTTGTTTTTCTGAAATTTTCCAAAATCTTTTTTTTAGTGAATCCATGGTTAATTAGCGACGTAAGAACAATTCAATATCCGAGAAGCTCATCTTTCACATACACCTACGATGAACTATATTCCATTAGTTCTGATGAAAACTTCAATTCTTCTGTTGATAGCTTAGCAGATCAATGGCAGAAAATACAATGGATTCTAATGGATGGTAATGTTAAGATTAAAATACACGGTTGTCTCATATGCTTCAAAGATTTAATGACACTGAACATGGAAATAGGTCGAAAGATGTTCAATTGTGCACACATAAAAGTACGACGATGAAAAAGTAAAAACTAGGAGAAAGAACAAAACGCGACGATGAACGGAGGGACAACTCCGATGAGCTCCAAAAACGACCAATCTATAACGCGAAATTAGATCCAGTATCTCCGACGATAGGCCGGGGATCACCAGATAGAGAACGACGGGAAGGAGATTGAGGAAGAAACTGTAACTGTTGTTTAACAGAAAAGAGGGAAAGAAAGTATTCGTTTGAAATTGAATTAAAATTGTAACTTTTACAATATCTATTTATAAAGTTTCTTATTTTATTACAGCCCAAAACTAATTAACATTTGCAACTTGATCCTTCCATTAGATATCTTTATTTCTTTTCTGGGCCAGATCTGAGTTTTGGGCTTGGTCCATTAACCTGAAATAAATTTCATTAGTAATCTCAACATTTTAATTAAACCATGCCTAATACTTAGTTTAATTAAATTTTAATTAAGGAGTAATACTTAGTTTTAATGTTTTAATACTAATACTCCCCCCTCAAGCTAGGCATAAATATCTATTATACCTAGTTTGAACAATGTATTACTCATTTCTATCTCTCCAACTCTTTTGGTGAAGATGTTTGCTAATTGGTCATTAGTACCAATTGATTTTAAAGTAATTAAACCTTTTTCTAATTTCTCTCTTGTAAAATGGCAATCTCTTTCAATGTGTTTGGTTCTTTTATGAAAAACAGGGTTTTCTGCTATATGTATGGCAGCTATATTATCACAAAATATTTGAACTGGTTTATTATTGTAAACTCTCAGTTCATTTAGCAATTGATTTACCCATGTTATCTCACTTGAAATTAAAGTTTAGCCATTGCCCTGTATTCAGCCTCTGCTGATGACTGAGAGACCAGTTCTTGTTTTTTCGACTTCCATGAGATTAAAGAATCTCCTAGAAGCACACAAAAACCTGTTACTGACCTCCTGGTTAGGGTGCATGAACCCCAATCAGCATCACAATATCCTCTCAATATAAGAGGTTTATTGTTGGTTATCATAATTCCTTGTCCTGGAGATTTTTTTAGATACCTTAAGAGTTTAAAAATGGCATCCATATGTAATTCAGTGGGTTTCTCCATGAATTGACTTAGGGTCCTAACAGCAAAGGTAATATCAGGCCTTGTTGTATTTAGATAGATTAGTTTTCCAATTAATCTTCTATATTTAAAAGGATCTTTTAATGGTTTTGTTTCATCTTGTCTCCAATCTTGCTTTTCAATTGGTATTTTTGATGGTTTACTCCCTAGCAGTCCATTCTCATTTAGAATGTCTAGGGTATATTTTCTTTGAGATAAAAAAATTCCATGATCTGAATAGGATACTTCAATTCCTAGGAAATAATGTAGTTTTCCTAGGTCTTTTAGATTAAAATACATTTTCAGATCTTTTTTCAGTTTTTCTATCTCCTTCTCATTATTTCCTGTGATTACAATGTCATCCACATATATTACTAAGTATAGAACAAATTCAGTGGACTCTTTAATGAAAAGGGAATAGTCTGAAAATGATTGTTTAAAATTCATTTTCAGTAATGTATCTTTAAGCTTGGCAAACCATTGCCTAGAAGCTTGTTTTAGTCCATACAGAGACTTTTTTAACTTACATACCCTTTGGTCTTCTTTTTTAAGAAAGCCAGGTGGGGGTTTCATATATATATCCTCATTCAGATCACCATATAAAAAGGCATTATTTACATCAATTTGATGTAAATTCCATTTTTTATTAGTAGCCACTGTGATTAATATTCTAATAGTTGTTATCTTTGCCACTGGGGCAAAGGTATGATAATAATCGAAACCCTCTACTTGAGAGAATCCTTGAGCTACTAATCTAGCTTTGTATCTATCTATCTCTCCATTTTGGTTATATTTAATTTTAAAAACCCATTTAGATCCAATGGGTTTCCTTGTGGGTGGAAGAGATACCAAGTCCCATGTTTTGTTTAGCAAAAGGGCTTGCATTTCTTTTTCCATGGCTTCTACCCAATTTGGGTTTTTAGAAGCTTCTCCATAACTATGAGGCTCATTACTCATAGAAATTTTTCTTAAATATTCCTTTTTCTTCTTATTTATCTTTTTATATGATATGTATTTGTTTAATGAATGATTAGTGCTACAATTGGCACTATCATAATCACTATCCTCCTTATAGTAAAAATATTTATTTTTAGATGAATGTTGTGCTCTAGTTGATTTTCTAATTTGTGTGATATTTTGTTTTTCAGAGCTAGCTTCATTTAACTTCACATCTGTTTGAGATGTTGTTTCAGTCATTATATCTAATGACTGTTTATTTATTTTAATAGAATCATTATCTAAGCAATCAGAACCTTCTATGTGAGGGTTTTGTATGCTTGAATTTGATAGAACACTGATATTAGTGTTCTGCACACCTTCACTGGAATTTAATAACCCAGGGGAGCTGTTTCTATCTGAAATATCAGTGTTTTTCTCTGAACTTTCTCCTGATTTTAATGACTCAGGGGAGATGTTTTTATCAGAGTTTTTGTCTGAAATTTCTAAGTCATTAAACTCAGGAGATGTGTCTGTATTATCTGTATTTAAATCATAAACTACTCCATCATTCGAAACTGATATGTCAAGATCATTTACCTTGTTTAGTATTTTATTTTTTGAAGATTTATCATTTTTAGATGCAATCTCATCATCTATAATAAACTCAGAATTATCATTCTTGTTTTGTATTAGATTATTGTCTAATACTTCTTTAGTTCTATCATCCTTTATATTAGAAGATTTATTTATAATCTGATTTTTTAGATTATGATTGTTTTCATAAATCTTTGAGATAAAATCATCAAAGATGCATTTGTTTTGATTTTCTTTTAAAAAAACTTCTTTAATTGTTTTAAAAGGAAATACCATTTCCTTAAAAGTAACATTTCTACTTATTACTATTCTTTGAGATTCAATATCTAAAATTGTATATCCTTTTGTTCCTTGTGGATACCCTAAAAAAACATCTCTTTTTGCCCTTACAGAAAACTTATGTTCTCTGTTGGTATTATCATAATAACAAAGACATCCAATTGTCTTTGTTAACATGATGTTAGGTTTTTTTTCATTTAGAATCTCAAATGGTGTTTTATTTCTAAAGACTTAGAACAAGTCCTATTTATTATGTATGTTGCTCCTAAAATACAAAAACCCCAAAACTTGATTGGAAAGGCAGCTTGTAACTTAATTGCCCTAGCAATATTTAATAGGTCTTTGTGTTTTCTCTCAACTTTACTATTTTGTTGAGGAGAGTAGGGGCAAGAGAATTGATGGATTATACCATTCTCTTTTAGTAGTTTATCAAATTTTAAGGAAGTAAATTCTAACCCATTATCACTCCTTAAGGTTTTAAAAACGGTATTAAATTGGGTTTTAACCATTTTGATAAAAAAAATAATTATCTCAAAGACTTTGGTTTTATCTTTCATTAAATAAACCCAAGTTGTTCTACTTTTATCTTCTACTATGGTTAGAAAATAAAATTTTTGATCAAATGTTGGTATTGGAAACTTTCCCCAAATGTCAACATGAATAAGATCAAAACAGTTTTTACTTTGAGATATACTCTTTGGGTATGATAATTTTTGTTGTTTGGCCAAAGGACATATATCACATAGAGAAATGGTTTCTTTATTTGATTTAGAATTGTTTGAAAAACTAATGCTATTACATGAATTTTCAGCTAACATTTTAAGTTTATCATATGATACATGCCCCATCCTAGCATGCCATAGTTTGATGTCTTGAGCAACACAACAAAGTTCCTGTTTATCAAATGTATAAACCCCATTTTCAGCACTACCCTGTCCAATCAGATCCTTGCTGTGAGGATCCTGAAAAAAACAGTGTTTTTTATTCAAAAAAATACATATATCCATGTCTTCTATGATTCTATATAGAGAAATCAAATTTAGTTTGAAGTCTGGAATATAATATACATTTTTTAAAGTTATTGTTGGAGAAAGTATGATTTCTCCAACTTGTTCAATTAAAAAACAATCTCCATTAGGTAATAAGACTCTTCTAATTTTATTTGAAGGTCTAAGATTAACAAAAAACTCTTTATTTCCACACATATGTTGTGAGGCACCACTATCACAAATCCATTTAAAATTAGAAGATTTATATGCAAAACAAGCTAAATTAGTTTTAATATCATTGAAAAAAATACCTGTATTTTTCAGGAACATGTTTTGCATGATTTTATATTCCTCATCAGTAATGGTGTGTGTGATAGCTGAACTAGCATGCTCTGTTTTGAACTTCTTAGCAGCAGAGAAAGAATTTTTAGCTGCATCTTTCTCAGAAGGGTATCCAGTCAGATGATAACATGAATCTTTAGTGTGACCATAAAACCAGCAATGGTCACATCTGATTTTTAAATTGAGTTTAATTCCTTTTCTACTGAACTTATATTTTTCAGAGTTGAAAGGTTCATTCCTAATGTTAGAAACCTTTCTTACAGCCATAGCACTGTCCATGGGGGTACTTTCATAACTATATTTTTTTTAATAGTGACCCCTCTTTGCTTTTCATCAGTAATTACTGTTGAAAAGGCAGAATCCATATTTGGGATTTCTTTTCCAGCCAATATTTGGCTTCTTACATTTAAAAACTCCTCATTTAAACCTAGAAGGAATTTAACCACTTTGTCTTGTTCAACCTCTTCTTCCCAAGATTCAATAGCCCCACATGTGCAAACACCACATGTACATTTCTTTATTTTACTGATATCTTGCAAGGCATCCCAAGCTGATTTTAACTTTATATAGTAATCACTCACTGACATGTCTCCTTGAAATAAATTGGCCAATTCTTGACCAATTTGAAACCTCAGAGGTGTCTGCCCTTGGCTGTACCTTATTTTTAAAATTTCCCAGGCTTCATAGGCACTCTCAGCAGATCTAATAGAGGCTGCTATGTTTTTATCACAAGCATTAATAATCCAAGAAAAAACTACCCCATTTACTGTCTCCCAGGCCTCAAACTCTTCTGAGTTTTCATCCTTAGGCCTGGAGACTTTTCCATTAATAAATTTCTGCTTTCTCCTGGTTACTAGCCAAAGTTTCATATCTTTGGACCAGGTTGGGTAGTTTGATTGACCTTTAAGGAGGTCATTCACAATCTTATTACTCGGATTATCGCTAAAATGTAAAAAATATACAGATGACCTGGTTGTAAATGCTGTTTCCAGATCAAATGGCTTTTTTTCAATCACAACAGAAGCTTCCATCTCTGTGCTCGTTTCTTTTTCAGCATCTATGAAATCAGAGTTTGTATCGCACTGGAGAGGATGAAAGCAGCAGCGAGTTCCCAGAGTCGACCAATGATACCATATAACACGAAATTTGATCCAGTATCTCCGACGATAGGCCGGGAATCACCAGATGGAGAACGACGGGAAAGAAATTGGGGAAGAAGACTGTAACTGCTGGTTTAACAGAAAAGAGGGAAAGAAGCGATTTTGTTTTGAATTAATTTCAAATGTAAGTTTTACAATATCTATTTATAAAATTTCCTATTTTATTACAGCCCAAAACTAATTAATATTTGCAACTTGATCCTTTCACCATCAAATATCTTTTATTTCATTTCTGGGCCGGATCTGAGTTTTGGGCTTGGTCCATTAACCTGAAATAAACTTCATTAGTAATATCAACACTTAATTTAATTAAACTATGACTAATATTTAGTTTAATTAAATTTTAATTAAGGAGTAATACTTAGTTTAATGTTTTAATACTAATACAAATTCAAACCTTTGTTGAAGTTGGACGAAAATAAATTATAAACTAATAAATTTCAATCCTTTTTAAAAAGATATGCTGGAGAATAAATTTTAATGTGCTATTGATTTTAACATTCCTAGTTCGGAGTACAATTCTAGTCAGCTATTGATTCACTGACCGTTTAGCCCATGATATTAGGAAAAATTTATCCAATTGTCCATCTATTGCGAAACGGTGGTCGAAAGAGACCAGACTAGGCTTCGGCCTCGCTGCCTGAAATCGGTCTGGTGAAGCCAAATTTAGGCCTCGTGTTGTCTGAAATCGGTCAGGCAAGGCTCAATCCGTCGACTGTTTCATTAGGATATAACTTGTTATATATTATGTGTTTTTGGTATATCATCTTAAGGGTAAATATTTTTTACAAGCTCAGGAACAGGTACAGCTGGGTGCGTCCACCTGATCCTAATGGTTAAAGATGGATCTAATGGTCCACACAAAAAGCGAATAAAAATAAAATTTCAAGATCACGACCCACATAAAATGAATCACGACCTGCGTATCCGATCCGAATCCGAATCCGACCGATATAAAGACTTAGTTGTAGATACTGACTTTAGTCATTATTGCTTAGTTACTAGTTTTTTGGACTTTTTTTTGAATGTATAAGACATCACTCAACAGGGGTTTGAGTGACGTCTGACTCTGGGCTTTGATCCTAACCTGCGTCTGACCCACGGTTCACGGCCCAAGATATTCTAAGACCGGAAGTCATCTAGTATCAGGTGGATTTTTTTTCATGCTTATTCTAATGCAGACTATGTTGGGAGTAAGGAAGACAAGAGGTTCACTTATGGTATTTGTACGTTCTTGGGGGAAATTGTATCATCTGAAGTGCTAGAAAACAACCTATAATGGCAAGATCAAGCACTGAGTCAGAATACAAAGCCATGACTAGTGTAGCAGCTGAGACTGTCTGATTTCATAGGTACTAAAAATTTTGGGTTTTGAACTGAGTTTATCTTGTGACCTGTTATGCGACAATATCAATGTTTTAACTTTTGGTTTTTTAACTTTTTTTTTTATAATGAAAGGTACCTTTCTATAAGATATTTAAGTGATATACTAGAGTCATATAATATATCGTCAGTTACAACGAAACTCGAACCATGAATCCTCAGATACCTTAATACTTACTGTAACTAATCGAGTTAATCTCCCTGTGTTATTTTTAGCTTTTATACCATGAAAAATTATTAGCAATTTCTAGTATGGAAGGGTGGGAATAATCCATAGGAGGCTTTATCTCTTAAGAGAGACATTTTTTAAAGATAGAAACGATATAATTAATCACTTATATGTAGTGGACCGAAAGGTAATAGCAGGATTTTCCTTCGAAAAAGGAAAAGATGTCAGGGGCACACCAAGGTTTTTCACCCTTCATTGTTCAAGACCCACTACGCGAGAACGATGATCCATATATCGTTTTAGGAAACATCGAGTCAGTCTCCAAAGGTTGTTGAAAGCCTAAACGATCGGAAAATCACCTGCAGGCAGCTGGATCAATGCGGAAGGTGTGGGGTAAAACGCATGTGATCACACCTTTTTTTATTTTGAAATCTATATATATTATCAGATGGTTTAACTCAAAAAAAAAATGGGAATATAAAATAGATGATAAAAAATAGATGCAGATCGAATATATTTTCTACCATGAGAATCTAGTAAGAACATTTTCATGCAAAAACCAAAGTATTATAACTGTTGGAATGTCAAATAACTGATATCTTTAGGGTTTATAACTGATATCTTTAGGGTTTATAACTGAAGTTGGAGAATTTAAAATTGAAGCATTCTTGATCTGCAATTGTTTTGCACTTTTGTCTGTCTCCTTAGAGATTCTTCCCATAGACAATATGATAACGACACTTGAAACAACATGGCCTTCTCCTGGCCGCATTCATTAAGGACATTTGCTCCAAACGAAGTTTGATATTTTCCTGTTTTAGTATAATATTCTCATATCTTTCGAGTTGATTCTGCAAAATAAATGTATAAATGCAACATCATAACAATGATTAAAATTTAAAAAAAGGGTTTTGAACATACCTTCAGCTGTGCTCGTCTGTTTTGGAACCAAAATTTGATCTGGCGACTGTTAATATTAAGCTTTTTCCCTAACTCAGTTCTTTGTTGTTGATCAGGGTGCAGATTCTTTTTGAAAACTCTACAAGAACATGATCATATATTTCAAAATTAGAACTTAAAATAAATGTATATGCAGATAAATTAGAACTTAAATCCATCACAAACTCTTCAAGATTTTGGATCTGATGAAGACTATGACGGTGGTATTTGATTCTCTTATCGGTACTACTCATTGCATCCTCCAGATTTTGTTTGGAATCATACTTGGCTTCAAAAAAATTATCTCCTCTGGAAAAGTTGTTTTCTTTTTCATCAAAAAAATTCAAGTTTGATCCATTGTTCATCATGTTGATTGCTGAAAAGTAAAAAAATAATAAAACAATTGTTTAAATTAACTATAGATATTAAATCAAAATTTTCAAAACAAAAAGAAGAAATAAAATTCATTTTTATAAATCTATTTTGATAAATTATAATTAAAAGAGTTGTTTAATTTGTATTTACGGTGTCAAACGAGCCGAGCTTTTGCTTATAGAGTCGTGCTCAAGCTCGACTCGTTAAGGAATTGTCCAGGCTCGGGTTCGGGTTCGAAGCTCGCGAGCTCGGGCTCAACAAGCTTAAAATTGAAAAAAAACTTATCGAACTTATCAAGCCGAACCGAGCTTGAAAAGTCTAAACTCGAGCTCGAGCTTAACGAGCCGAGCCCGCCGAGCCGAGCTTTAGTTGACACCCTATTTGTACCATATTAAATACTTTATAATTATAAATATTCAAAACAAATTTAAAGTAGTACTATAAATAAAATAAATGATGAAAAATTATGCAATTACAACATTAGAGATGTTTTGATCAAAAAAATATTGGGGCGGATTTACCATACCCAATTATACAAAAAATTTACCCCAAATCCACCCTTGTAAATTAAAAAGGTAATTCTTTTTGGATGGTTCGATTTTTGATTCATGAAGAAGCTGATATACAAGGAATTAATTGCAACACCAAGAAAACAAGATTTTTATGAAAAAATAATATCACAATATAATACAATCGGTGGGCGTTGGTGCGGTTCTCGCATGACGCGATTCGGTGCGCCAGCGAGGTCTGACCGCCCGTCGTCTGGATTCATTGGGGTTCAGCCAGTGAAGTTCACGGTGACGACAAGGTGCGGTTCTTCATCGTCACCTTCAGATGGGAATTGCGACCCATCCAGAGATGAGACGCATGCATGGGGTTTCAGGTGCGGTGACAATCGCGATTTGTCAAAATTTTAGACTAGAACAACACACAATAGTCGATAAAATCTTGAAAGCCAAAAAATATCGATCAAGCTAAAGGAAAACGACAAAGAAATCTAACCTTTTGGTTCCTGAAGAAGAAAATAGAAGATTTGAGAGACAGAGAGCGAGCGAGTGATGAAAATGGGTGAATATGTCGTGCTATTTATAAATGAATCGAAGAATGTATATTGACGATTTACCTTCAAGTCAAAGTATTTATTTACAAATTAACCTAGAGTTTTTTTAATTATTAATCGTATTAAAAGATTTCGTCAATATGATTCATACATGCAAGGGGATTTTCCTTTATTAAAATAGGACGCATTTTTTATACGGTTCTTCCCCAATTCGGATGACTTCCGCATTGGGGACGAACCGCGTTCCGGAATCACGATGGGTTCCAGAGGAAGTCCCATAATGGGTTGGCGATGATGTTCATCACTGCTTCTTCCATCATGCGATAAGGTTGATCACTGATTCTTCAATCACGTGATGAGGTTCACGATGGGTACATCTCTGCCTCTTCCATCACGTGATTGGTTCATCACTGTTTCTTCCATCACGTGATGGGGTTCACGATGGGTTCATCTCTGCCTCTTCCATCACACGGACCACAACAACAGAACCTTATGTCGTTCCCTCGTCGCATTGTGGTGAGGTCCGCGGCGGAGCACCGCCGGATTGAAAACAATTTTGTCAATCCGGGTATGCGTCCGCAGGACCGCAACCCGTTTCTGCTGCGGTCGTCCGCATCAGAAATAATGGTTAATTTTTGAAAAATCAAATTTATGCTTAAAAAATAAGATGATCTCCAAATCCATTTCGTTGATCTATTCTTATTGTGAAACATCAAGGAGCAGCAGTCGTCCAATCCAAAGAATCAGTGAAGACTGAAGAGTAAGACTGTATATCGATCGGATACCCAGGTATCCGAATCCGAATCCAGATAATATTCGGATAATCCGAATCTATTGGAACAGAAGAAGAAGAAGCTCGTCGGGTGGAGGAAGATTGATTACTCAAGTGTATTTCATTCATTGAATGTTATCATATTTATACATTGCATTTCAACAAACTTATCTAACTAATACCGGAAACCAACTAACAGAGTTTCTTGCTTCAACACACCCCCTCAAAATGGTGGGCATTGTCCAACGAATTTGCTGATCCATTGTTGAAATAACTTTGGCGATAGTGGTTTAGTTAACAAATCCGTCAATTATTTGTTGTCGGTTATATGCTTAACTTTGATGATCCCTGCTTCCGATTTCTCCCTAACAAAATGAAAGTTCATGGCGACATGTTTCATTTTGTTGTGGCAAATGGGATTGTTTGCTATGAAACTTGCGCCTTGATTGTCGCTTAACATGTTTATCGGTAATGGAACTTGGATTCCTAATTCAGATAGTAGCGAACGAACCCCTTCGGCCTCCTCGACCGTTGTAGCGACCGCTCGGTATTCAGCCTCCGTGCTTGACCGGGCTAATGCTGCCTGCTTCTTGGATGACCATGCCACCAATGAATCTCCGATATAAATTAGGTATCCTGTGTGACTCTTTCTGTCCACGGGGTCGCCTCCCCAATCCGTATCACAATAACACGTAATGTTGAAATCTCGAACCTTGTTTAATGTGATGCTAAGCGTCTGAGTTCCCGTAAGATATCGGAGTAGCCTTTTCATTGCTACCCAATGGCCTGATGTTGGTGAAGTCAAGAACTGTGACAATTTGTTGACAAAAAATTGTATATCGGGTCGGGTCAACGTTAGGTATTGCAATGAACCGATTATCTGTCTATACTCCCGTTCATCCGGTGACTGTCTTTTCTCTTTCGGAAACTCGTTTTGTAATACCCATGAAAATTCAGTAAGGATTCAGGTGCAATTAACCCGTCATGTAGAATGGTTAACTACAAAAATAAAATTCAGTAAGGGTTTATGTGCAATTAACCCATCAATTATAATTTTTCTAAGGGGTTAACTACAAAAGTGATAACCATTAGGCTAACTTAATTAATACACTCATGGGGCATAAAATTAGTGGGTTAATACAACCATTAGACTAACTTAATTAATACACCCATTGGGCAATAATTAAGTGGGCTAAAACCAATTAAACCCAACCTTATGTGCTAGTCGACTAGATCTTATTAAGGTGGTCGACTAGGGTTAGGCAAGAGGAGGCAAGAAAGAATTGGCTAATTAATGAGCCAATTAAAAGGGAAAATTCTGAAATAAAAAAGGGAAAGAAAAGAAATGGCAATTAACATTTAATAAAAAGATTTGGGGGAAAAGATTATAACAAAAATACCCTAACTTAAATTTAAAAATCAAGGATATTAGAGTAATTCTAGATGCCCCAAATGAAATCTATAAAAGAGAGGGGAGAGAGGTGGACGAAAATAAAAAGGAAAAGAAAAAGAGGGAGGACACGTTTTGGGAGCTAGGAGGAGCTAGAGCTCGGAGAAAAGCTAGGAAAAAGAAAGGTATGGAGATCGTAGTAGACTTCTTTGATAGTTTCTTTTCTAGGAATGGTGGTAAGTATGTGTAAGAGTAAGTCTAGTTCTCCACATTATTATGAAAGATTTGATAGTTTTCTATATGCTTATACATGGTTGTTTGATACGCTATGTGTTGCTGGATTTTTATGTATACGTTTATATGGTTTGCACATAGTTTTATATACGTTTTTGCATATTATTTTACATGTTTTGGTACTACATATCATGATAGATCTTTATTCATGTACTTCTATACCTTTTGACAAGGCCTATACATGTTTTCTTACATGTTTATCGATGCTTGTTTTGATGTGTTTAGTGTCCTAGGTGTTGCTGGATTTTTATGCATACTTTAGATACCTTTTTATATGGTTTGCATATAGTTTTATATACGTTTTTGCATAGGGTTTTTATGTGTTTTGATGATACTCATGATAATAAATCCTTATGCATGTCTTACGCAAGTTAGACGAGATTTATACATGATTTCCTACATGTTTATCTACACTTGTTTTGATGTGTTTATTGTTCTATGTGTCGTTGGATTTTTATGTATACTTTTATATACCTTTTTATACGGTTTGCACATAATTTCATACACATTTTTGAATATGAGTTTTATGTGTTTTGATGTTACTCATGATAATGGATCCTTATACATATCTTATACAAGTTTGACGAGATTATACGTAGTTTCTACATGGTTATACATGTTGTATAGTACGTGATGCCCCATTTGTGGATGGATTTTTATGCATGCCTTATCTATATTTTGGTTAATGATATTATGCTCTTCTCAATTGTTAAGTAGTCTTGTTATATTGTATATGAAATCGACTAAGGTGATATGCATCTAGCAACCACAGAAATATGTGATATAGTTGTGATAAGTTGTTGATGAGTATTCTTGTTGTATGGTAGGGAAGGGAACCCAAGGTAAACGGAAGCCTTGGGGTGTTATGAGTGGGGTCGGGTTAGTAACCTAGTGACGCACAAGAGTCCTCGGGGAGACCTTCTGTGCTCGTATGGTTTAATTCCGACCTAGGTTAAGAGAGTAGGCGAGGATGAGACATAGGTTGAATCAAGGATTTCTCGAGGGGGGGTCTTCATTCACCTTAAGGTTCATTCTGGGTTCACACTCACTTAGCTAGTACGTTGGGAATAAATGGATCAGGAAGATGGTTGACCTGAATCCATGATTGGGAGTTCGGACCTCGATATGAACGAGGCGAACCATACAGAGGCCAACAATTAAAAAATGGAACCAAAAAAGTAAAAATATGATGGATTGTGCCCCGACGAGGGAGTCTGGTCGAATGAACCCATGGGGAACCCGAATTTGAGATGAGAGGCTAAGTCTGATAATGTGATCCTTTGGGAATATTGGTCGGGTGAACCATGGGGGAATTCGAGTTTGAGCCTGACGAGGCTAACCGGCCCGACGGGGCAGTCTGGTCGAATTATTCTTTGGAGTAATTCGAGTTTGGTACGGTCGAGCTTGTGCACCACACAAGTCGAGTTTGGGGAATGACAACAGTCGTTCCTACGAGGGGGCTTGAAGCCCTAAGGCGTCTGGCTAGACGAGTCTGTTTATCAACCTAAAAATAAAGAACATAAAGGGAAGTAATATGATATCCGTACTGAGTTTTGACTTCAAAACTCATTCTGTTCTGTTTGTTATTGCAGATTAAGATAAGGGAGCAGCGACAACAGTGGTCTCGTACATGGTCTCCTTAGGAGTTTACCGTTTCCGCATTTTTGTTATTTGCAGTTTGAACCCTTTGAATTGTAATAAAAGTAGTTAGCCATTCGTTGTATGATTGAACATGTTTCGTTGATTTCATTATTGTCTGTTAAAATACGGGATGTTACACGTTTCCTGGTAGCATTGGTGTCGATGCCGATTTCGAATCTAGCATCTCACAACTCTCCAATAGATTTCTTAAATATTTTTCTTGAGATAGTTTAATTCCTGTTGGTGACCTGTTAACATGTATATCCAAAAAGAAATTAATATCTCTTAATTCACGAATTGCAAATTCACATGCCATTTTGCTAATGACCGAATTCACCGCTTCGGTTGATGATCCTATAACGACTATATCGTCCACATAAGTAAACAAGATTTCCTCCCTTGTTATAGATGAAGAGTGAAGGATCAGGATAGCTTTCCGTAAACTCTATTTGTATCAAAAATTCCCACAACCTCCGTTACCACATTCTCGGAGATTGTTTTAGACCATATAGAGCCTTTTCAAGTAAGCAAACGTGTTGTGGATATTTTGTATCCTTGAATCCCACCGGTTGTGTCACGAGGATCCGTTCTTCAATATTCCCGTGTAGGAATGCATTAGATACGTCTATCTGCTTCAACACCAATTTCTGAAAATCGCAATCGTGAGCACTATTCAGATCAAATTTGATTTCACCACCGGGCTAATAGTCTGATGGTAATCGCACCTTTTCTATTTGTCACATGTCGTTTGCTACCCACCTTGCTTTCAATCTTTGAATTGTCCCATCTTCAGCATATTTGATTTTAAACACCCATTTGGTGTTGATTACTCTATCTCCGTCGGTGCGTGGAACTAGTCTCCATGTTTTATTTCTTACCAAGGCATCAAATTCGTCCTTCATAGCTGCTTTCCACTCAGATTCTGTCAATGCCTCTTTTGCCGATCTCGAGATGACGATGTGATCCGACATAGCCTGGAGCCCGTACCTTGGATTGGGCTTGATGATTCTGCGTGACACTCGTGTTACAACCTTCTCGTGTCGTGTCTGCATTTCTTCGATAGGTGCCGTTTTGTAACGTTATCATCGGAGGTTTGACGGAGTCGTTTGTTGTCGGCCGTTCTTGATGATCGCTGGGAAAACCCCGATTTGTTTCTTCCCCAATGTCTGGTATCAGATCCGGGTTTTGGAGTTCTCTAATCGACGATATTATGGGATTTGGTTGCGGTTCTGATGAAACCTCGGATCGGAGTGTGGCAGATTTCTTGGATGATCGGGCGAAGCCTCTGTCGCCAGAGTAATGTCAAGAATTTGAAGATCGTTTGAAGTGACCGCGTCGTTATCTTCACCGATGTCATGACTTGTATTTTCTTCAAACAATTTGCTATTCAATGAAAAATCATTTCCGATAAATCTCACGTTCTTTGATATGTAAATTTTCTTTTCTTTAATGCCATAGCACATATATCCGTCATACTGTTGTGGGTATTCGATGAAAACACAAACCGAGATGGTGTCTTAAACAGGGGTAGCATTTGCTGTCAAAAATTCTAAGTTTGTCATAGTATGGATTCCGATTGACAAAGTCTTCATTGGTGAGATTCCTTGAAGAATCCTTGTTGGATTTTGATTATACAATTTGGCCGTTGTTAGGATGGTATGATCTGATACGATTCTAAGAGAATCAAGAATTAAGATTTGATAGACCTGGGGAAGATTCCTGTCTTAAATCCAAGATCCAAAGATCATGGATATCCAAGACTCAAGCAACGGGAATATATCCTTGAAATGAAGACTTAACCCAAGGTGGTCAATGCGGTTAAGCAAACTAGTTGGGAGCTCGATACGGCTGGACTGAAGAACGATCGGAGACGGGCAGCGAGATGACTGTGACGGCAGTGACGGCGCAGGTGTATGGAATTAGGGTTGGAATTTTGAGAAAGCAAATGATTGTGAAATTTCTTAATTAATTTCCGTTATTCCTATTACAGACTTCTTATACTTAAACTTGAATTGAAAATACTTAACTACTTAGGGAGTCTTTTGCAAAATTTTAAAATTAAATTGGTCTTCGAATTCTGGCTCAGCCACTTCTCATGGAGTCCATTTCATAGTCATCGAAACGGGTTGGTTTCTTCTTGATCCGGTTCGGTTTATGGTAGACTAAACCCGGTTCATTTTCCCCAAACAATGTCGAACCAACTTCTTCTTCCTCAAATCGCTCTTCTAGGTTTTTTGTCGATCCTACTGCAGCAGCGATGTCACCAGTGACATCTTCATAACCCAATGTGATCGTATCATCACTCCCTCCTTCGAAATCGACCTTGTCCTCAAGGTTTAGAGACGGAAAGGACCTCTTCAGCTCCTCCAACGATTCCCAGGATGAATCTTCTGGTAAGGCGCCACTCCACTGAATTAGTAGTTATCTTTCTTGTTTTCTTCCCTGCATTACAGTTCGATTATCCAAAATAGCCAATGGATAAATTACCGGTTTGTTGTTGATAGTTATGAAGGGATCTACACGACAGTCATTCTCTCGGACTTCACCAACGAATTGCTTCAATCTGGAAATGTGGAACACATTGTGTATCCTACTCCCTTCAGGTAGACTTAATTGATAAGCCACTCTACTGATTTTTTTAGAAATTTTGTATGGACCAAAATATCTTTGGCTAAGTTTGTAGTGCATTCTGTTTTCAAGAGAATCTTGTCTATATGGCTGAAGTTTTACTAATACCCAAGCTCCCTCTTCAAAGGAGTGATTTGTTCTCTTTTTATCCGCTTGTAATTTCATTCTGTTCTGAGCTTTAAATAAATTCTCCTTGAGTTTGATTAATGTATCTTCTCTGACCTGTAGTTGTATATCAACTGCCTCAATAGTAGAATTTCCAGAATTGTAGTGTGGTATTTCAGTGGATTCTTTACCATACGACAGAGCCTTAAAAGGTGTCATCTTAAGAGAAGAATGATAACTAGAGTTGTACCATAACTCTGCCCAAGAAAGGATTTTCAACCAATTTTTTGGATCTTCGTGACAAAAGGATCTCAAGTACATTTCTAATGTTCTGTTCACCACCTCAGTTTGTCCATCTGTTTCTGGATGATATGAGGATGAATATAATAGTGTAGTGTCACTTAACCTGTGAAGTTCCTTCCAAAATTTGGAAGTGAATATTCTGTCTCTATCAGATACTATAGTGCTTGGAATACCGTGTAATTTGATGATATCTTTTAAGAATACCTCAGCCACCTTAGATGCATTAAAATTGGGAGGAAGCGGACTGAAATGAGCAAACTTGGTTAGTCTGTCCACCACAACCATAATTACCGTTTTTCCTTCCACTTTTGGTAAGTCCGTGATAAAATCCATGCTAATATCTTTCCACACTTCAGAGGGAATTGGCAATGGCATGAGTAATCCTGAAGGCTTTTGGTTCAGAGGTTTCATTTTATGACAAACCTCACAATTTCTAACATACTCATAGATCATCTTTCCCATTTTAGGCCAATAAAATAATTTAAAAATTCTCATTTTTGTTCTCTGGTACCCAGCATGACCGCCTAGCAAAGAGCAATGATATTCCCATATAATTTTAGGAATTAAATTAGATTTTTCATCAATATAATACCTTCCCTTATAATATAGTATTCCCTCTTTAACTGTAAATCCAGATAAGCCTTCACTTGTCTCTGAATACTTCTGTATCAAGGTCTGAATTTTAGTATTTTCCTCGCCTTCCTTCTTCGAGTCCTCCATAAGAGTGTTGAACTGCATGATTAATGCCAATAATGATCCGGAAGCCACTTCTGAGCTGCTGGAAAATAAAACCTCTTCTTCTTCTTCAAATGACCTTGATAATGCATCTGCTACAATATTCTCTTTCCCAGGTTTATAGATTATAGAAAAATCAAACCTGAGTAATTTGCATAAAAATACCTACTGCTCAGGGGTTTGAATGACCTGAGTTAGAAGGTTCTTTAAGCTTTTATGGTCGGTCCTGATAATAAAATGGGAACCCAAAAGATAGTGCCTCCACTTACTCACTTCTTGAGTAATAGCATACATTTCTTTCACATAAATAGATGTTGAACTTATCCTACCTGATAGCTTGCAACTGTAAAAAGATATAGGATGGTGCTCTTGGGTAAGAACTGCCCCAATACCACTGTTACAGGCGTCTGTTTCTATTTCAAATTGCTTGGAGAAATCTGAAAAATTCAGAACAGGAACTGTGGTCATTGCTGTCTTAAGTTTTTCAAAACTGGAATTTGCTAAATCACTCCACTTAAAACAGTCTTTCTTTAATAAATCCGTCATGGCAGCTGCTATCTGAGCATATCCTTTAACAAACCTTCTGTAATAACCGGTTAAGCCCAAAAATCCCCTTAGTTTCTTTAGATTTTTAGGGATGGGCCAATCCACCATAGCCTTTATCTTTTCAGGATCCGGATGTGTTGGATCGTGATTCGAAGCTATAAGGGGGGATAATAGCCTCTTTTCGATTTATACAGGTTGATTGCGGAATTACCTGTAAACACTTAATAAACAAATGGTTGAACAATAATGATATAGAGATATTATAACTTTGATTGATATAATAATGTAATTATTACTCTTCGAAGCTTACCACAGTATATGAATACTGAGTCAACTTGCTTGATAGTGTTTTACACACAACTATAGTATATGAGTACTAAGTTATATTGTAAACACAAATTGTATTGTAGAGTAAATGACCAGGATATATTGATAAGCAAGTAAATGACCAGATAACTGGATATATTGATAAGCAAGTAAATGACCAGATAACTGGATATATATGATAAGTAAATGCTTGAACAAATATATGAATAAGGATTTAAAGCAATGAATATAACCTCAGATAGTTGATCAGATAACTGGATGAGGGATCTGCGTAAAGTAGTCAACCTCTGTATTTGACCAGATAACTGGAAGAGGGATCCTTTTCGATTAAGTGTTGTTTAGTTGTTTTTAGATGAAAGATAAAAACTAAAGTTAACAAAGAACAACACAAGAGATTTATACTGGTTCACCCAAACAAGGGCTAATCCAGTCCCGACCAACTGTCGGAATCCACTCGCCTAAAGGTTATGGCAAAACCTTAGAGTATCAAGGAAACTCTTAAGAACCTCTCTAAGCTTTAAGGCTACTTCGCTTAGGAATCAGTCTTTTACGGGTAGACTCACACCTTAGAGTATCAAGGGCACTTTTAAGAACCTCTAACTTTTGCGGGTAAGTTAGTACCTTAGAGTATCAAGGAACTCTTAAAAACCTCTCTAAGTTTTAAGGCTACTTCGATTAGGAACCAGTCTTTTACGGGTAGACTCACACCTTAGAGTATCGAGAGCACTCTTAAGAACCTCTAACTTTTACGGGTAAGTTAGTACCTTAGAGTATCAAGGAACTCTTAAAAATCTAAAAATCTTTCAAGGTAGATTCGACCTAAGAGTTTTCCCGTAAACTCTATTAAACCAAACTTAGAGCTTTATGGTTGAGCTTGAAAACCTTCTCTCACACTTTGGTACTATTGAGACAACCCTCTCAACCAAAGTGGACACACACAAGAGGAGATTAGAGGAGTGGAATATAAAGCAAACAACACTTCTTACTTGTAAAGATAAACAAGAAGATTAGAAGAAAAAGTTGGAGAGCTTTTGAAGCTTTGGAAAGCTAGGACACTTGAACACTTGAAAGCTTGGAAGCTTGGAGGCAAAAACGTGTGGGCAAGTGTGGAGTGAAACCTCTTGAGTTTGCTTGTAGTGTGGTGAGTGAAAATGAGGGGATTACCCTTCAATTTATAGCCTTGGCCACTCAATGTCCACCCTTGGATCTTCAATGGATGGCTCCTTGATTTCTCATAAAAATCCAAACTTTGTCTTTGATTTTATCTTGAATAGTGCTTTTCTTGGATAGAGTTTGTTGAAGAATCTTATCTTTGTATAAATTCAAACTTGAATAGTGTTTTGTCCCCTTGGAATATTATACCTTGAATAAAGTGTCAAAAGATAATAATAATAATATCCAAGGTAGACATGTAATTATTCCAAATAATAATATTCAAGGTGGAAATGCAATTCTCCCAATTTGACTTTTAACTTTGACTTAAACCCTTAACTCAAATGATTAATTAATTAACTGGAGTTAGGTTTAATATCGATTGACTTATTTACCTCTTATTGATTAGACCTGGAGATTTGATAGACCTGGAGAAGATTCCTGTCTTAGATCCAAGATCCAAAAATCAAGGATATCCAAGACTCAAGCAACGGGAATATATCCCTGAAATCAAGACTTAGCCCAAGGTGGTCAATGCGGTTAAGCAAACCAGTTGGGAGCTCGATACGGCTGAACTGAAGAACGATCGGAGAGGGGCGGCGAGATGACTGTGACGGCGGTGACGGCGCAGGTGTACTCGACGACAGTCGGATGGAATTAGGGTTGGAATTTCGAGAAAGTAAATGATTGTGAAATTTCTTAATTAATTTCCGTTATTCCTATTACAGACTTCTTATACTTAAACTTGAATTGAAAATACTTAACTACTTAGGGAGTCTTTTGCAAAATTTTAAAATTAAATTGGTCTTCGAATTCTGGCTCAGCCACTTCCCATGGAGTCCATTTCATAGTCATCGAAACGGGCTGGTTTCTTCTTAATCCGGTTCGGTTCATGGTAGATTAAACCCGGTTCATTTTCCCCAAACAATGTCGAACCAACTTCTTCGACTAAGATGAGATTTTTTTTAAATTCTCAAATAGTGAATTCTCATATGAAATTGACCCTTTAGAAATAACTAGGGTTTTTCACAAAGTTTGTAATAGTTGGTATCTAAAAAGTCAAAGAAGAAGAAGTGACAATATGCTAGAACTACAATCCATATCACATGAGGGTCCTCGTCTCTATGGGATACTTAGCTCCCTCACTACACGCTCTTTTACTTATTCATCAGATTTCAACCCCTTCATAGGAACCCCTATTACATCCCTTATATATACTAGATTTTAGGAATGGTGAAACCACGTCCTATCTAAGTTGAGGCCTTCCAAGCTCACCATGTGACCACTACATTCGGGTCGGTGTCCGCGCTTGCTACCCGAACCGTCATGCATGGGCTCGCAATGCTAATCCTTTGGACCTAGTAGTAGAAAGCTGGATGTGGCCCAAGTCTTATACTTGGGGTATCATCAACCTAGGTGAACGATAAGTTATCCTTATGCTTTGCAGACTTTGCCTCATTATTTCCGCCCTCCATTTCACGGGTTGTTTGTTACTTAACATAAGGTTGACCATTGACGAGAGGGTCATCAACTCTATAGGATACTCGCTCGCTTAATTACTATCTCACTCACACAATCCCTCGCTTACACACCAGATTCCAACCCCTTAATAGGACCCTCTAGCTTCCCTTATATATACACACAAAATTTTAGGGATGATGGAGTCGTTCCCCATCTAACTAAATTGAGACTCTCCAGGCCCACTATGTGATCACTACTAGCTTTTGGGTCGGGTGTTTGTGTTGCTACTCGCACTCCGTTGTCCCAACACGTCACATGCTCATATCGCTGAAACTTTCATCCTAGTACATAGTAGAAGATCGGATATGGTCCGAGTCTTATACTTGTGGTATCATCAACTCAAGTGGACAATAAGTTCTCCTCATGCCTTACAGACTTCGCCTCACTATTTTCGCCCTCCATCTCTCCAATTATGTATTACTAACATACGGTTCACCCTCATTCGCTTACTCACCAGATTACAACCCTTTCATAGGGCCACCTAGCTTATTTTATATACTATTAGGTTTTAGATATGATAGACCCATGCAGCCATGCTCCATCTAAGTTGGGGTCTACCATGTGACCACTACTTTCTAGACGGGTACCCACGCCCCATTTCCCAACTCGTCATGCGCTTGTAATGTTAATACTTTGAGACTATAAATAGTAGGCCGGATGTGGACCAGGCCTTATACTTAATTGTGGTATCATCATTCTGGGTTGTCGATAAGTTCTCATCGACTCATCATCATGCCTTACAAACTTCGTCTCACATTTTCCGCCCTCCATATCCATGTTGTATGTTACTTCACGTTAGATTCACCACTGATGAGAGGATATCCCTCAAGTCTATAAGATTCTTGCTCGCTCACTCACTCACACAATCCCTCACTTACTCAAAAGATTTCAACCCTTTCATAAGAACCCACAGCTTCCTTTAGTATGACTAGGTTTTAGGGATCGTGGACCCACATCACATCTAGGTTGAGGCCCACCATGTGACTACTACTTTCGTGTCAAGTGTCTTTGCCCACTACTCGCGCCATGTTTCCCCGGATCGTCATGGGCTCTCGCAGCGCTGATCCTCTAGGCCTAGTAGTAGCAGGCCAAATGTGGCCCATGCCAGATTATTCCTTGGGTATCATCATTCGTTAATATACATTGACTCTGAATTTTATTTATAAATAACATCACATATTTAGCCATAATCATCACTTAATTAGTGTCTTTTAAATCTTCTATTTTCTTCTAATTATAAGTCATAGAATAAAGGTTACAAAGAATGAATTCAAATATATAATTCCAAGACAGATCATGTCGGTTAGGCTCATCATGTTCATAATTTGATCAAAGACCCGTACCACAGTCCGAAAACTTAATTAAATCAGAAATTGAACACCCATAAATGATCCCTCTTCAATCAACAATCTGAAGACTGATCATGTGTAGCCTCCGTATTTTTTCTTCTATAGGGTTATCCATCTACTTTATAGTCACTAATTGAGTCATGGTTGAGTCTATGAAATTGGCTATAGTGCATCACCTCGACAACCTACACAATTCGGTACTTCTCCACGTATATATAGCTCAATAGGTTTAAATACAACCCTATAGACATCCATGGTCGAGTCTAATATTGAACACGACGATTAGAAATTTTATAGTGACCACCTATAATTGTCTTCCCTCCTAATAAGGTTTGTAACATAGTGATGATGGGGTAACCAAAACAAAGACTAAAGTTTCACTCTCTAAGAATCGACCTTTCTCTAGGATGTTCTAGGACTCTATTTATAGCAAGCCTAGGCTTTGTGGGCCCATTAGGACTTTTTTTAATTCATGATGGATCCACTTAGCCGTGGGTCAACCCGACGGGACTGAGTCCACTTGGTTGGGTGGTGGAGTTATGCCATTGGGTTATTGGATCGCCGCATGTGAGTTATCGGCCCGCTTGCTTTACTCCATGGGCCTTGGCGTGCTGGGCTGGATGACTGGCCTTAAGTCCAGTAACTTAGGATATCATCACATAGTACAGGAGTAACCGAGAGATTTACTTTGAAATCACGGCATATAATTGCATCTAAAAAGCTAGAATGTTCGAGTCAATGAAGTTTATTCAAATTAATCAATTAAGAGATTACCAAATAAGCAAAAAATATGTAGCTTGACCTAAGATTGAAGACAATTAAACAATAAAGAAGAAGGAAGAATGTGTATATAAGGGAATTATTGATCAAAAATTTATATATCAATTTAAGATGAAACCATTATTCGTTTTGGTTTTGATACTTCTGTTGTTTGCAATTGTATCAACGGTAAAGGCCGATGAACGTCGGCGTTGTGTTCGTGGATGTCATCGAAGGTTGCATAGGTGCAGGAACACGACGTATAGTCATGGTCATCGTCATTGTCTTCGTAAGTATCGTCGTTGCATAATCATATGCAATAATAAATTACCGCCGCCGCCACCTCCTCCTCCGTCACCGCCGCCACCTTCACCTCTTCCTTCGTGTGCGCATTGTGTTCGTGGATGTTATCAAAGGTTGCATAGGTGCAGGAACACGACATATCATCATGGTCATCGTCATTGTCTTCGTAGGTATCGTCGTTGCATAATCATATGCAATAATAAATTTCCACCGCCGCCGCCTTCACCTCCTCCTCCGTCGCCACCACCACCGCCGCCGCCGCCGCCTTCACCTCCTCCTCCGTCACCGCCGCCGCCTTCACCTCCTCCTCCGTCGCCACCACCGCCGCCGCCGCCGCCTTCACCTCCTCCTCCGTCGCCACCACCGCCGCCGCCGCCGCCTTCACCTCCGCCGCCGCCTTCACCTCCACCTCCGCCGCCGCCTTCACCTCCTCCTCCGTCGCCACCTCCGCCGCCGCCTTCACTTCCTCCTTCGTCGCCGCCACCACCACCGCCGCCGCCACTTTGTTTTACTACATTGAAATCTTGTGTTAATGGTTGTGGACATAATGATCCTTGTGTCTTAAAATGTTCGAATGATTACAAAGTTTGTCGATCGAATGTCCCAATTATCGATCATACAAAATGATATTAAGATGATCAGTTCATATCTTTCCTGATCATTCCATGTCTGTTTATTGTTGTAACTTATTTTCTCAAAAAAGTCCATCAGTTTTTTCGAGAGAATTTATAAAATCATAAAATTGCCTGCTCTTATACTCACAGCAAAGTCCCTTTCCAATTTTCGAATTTTGCTCAGATTCTTCATTGTAAAAGTTGTATTTCTTCTGCTTTCTCTTTCGTAATCCCCTAATTCAATTTATTTGGATCTTCATCTTTAATCGGATCCTCTACTTAACTTAATAATAATTAAAAAAATGTAATATTCGTGACGTCGAAATCTTTTCAACGATATATGTGATTATATAATTTTGAACAGAAATGAAAAATATCTTTTTTTCTACATCTAACGAACAAATGAAATTTAAATGATATGAACAGACAAAATTTAAATGTCGTTTTAAAATAAGAACGAACGAACATGATTACATTCTTATAAACTTTCTTAGTTCTTGAGCAAGCTAAAATCTTGCTTTATTAAAAAAAATTGAATTTTGTATGATCTAAATACCTAATTTTGACCATTTAATTAAGTTTTGTTTTTGCAAACCACTTTAAACATTCTAGAGTTCTAGCTAACCCATACTTTAGATATTCAAACACATGATTTTCAAACCTTTGAATAATTTACAACCATACGATTCCAAGCTCAACAAATCTCAACCGTAGGTACAAACAATATACATAATAGATTGATAGATTCCTTTGACCAAATTAACATTTTTTAAATTCCCGCGGTTTCAAAAGTTTATATTCCATATGAAGAAATAACTTTATTCAAATTTGAAATCAAAACAACAACATCTTTCTTTCTCTCCCTATAAAAAGCCATGCATGTTCATATCATTTTTTATCACAAACAATTTCAATTCACAGATAGCTGATTATCAAGATGGGAAAGACCCAGAGTTCTATTGCGGCATTCAGAAGCTTCGACGAGAGGAACGCAAAGACGGTGAGATTGGAATGTGATTCAAAAGATATCAACGAATGCGCTGATGAATTCATCAACAGGTTCAGGCATAATCTCGAAATTCAACGTATCGAATCGATATTGGAGAATGAGAAACAACAAATGCTTGTTGCCACCAAAAACAAAAATTGAAATGTTTGATTGTTTAATATCAAAAAAATAAATATATTGATAATTTTAAAGATTATGTACTATAAAATAAATTCAATTAAATCGATTTCAATTTTTCGTCAAAAATTTTATTTCTGTCTCTAAATATTTTACTTCTCGTTCCTAATCATTTTTTAATAAGTTTATGTCTCAACTTTCCGTTCTTAATCATTCTTTCCGTCCCTAATCCCTCCTTAAGCCATCGTTAATTGTTATGTCGACAAAAAAATGGGAAAACCTGAATGGGTGCTCTCTGAGAACATCCATTCATAATCATTCACTATATTCATTTTTCAATTCATAACACATTCATTCAATCTAAAGAAATATAAAAAAATTCAATTCACAATCATTTAAAATTTAAAAGTATCAATTCATTCTTAAGCAATTAATTTTTTTTAATAACTGGTTAAGATCTAAAGGAGCGTTCTTACCCAGAACGATTGCGTTTGCCTGTTGAAAAATAACAATATATGATAGAATTTTCGTACAATATTTTTCATCCTAAAGCAGATGATCGAATAAGTTAGAATTGATTGATTTTTGATCATTAGTTGAAAAATATCGAACAAATTAAAAAAAATCTAACCGCTTGCATGTGAGGATCTCTATCAATGATCTTCGGATCGCAATAATAATGAGGTAAATTTTTAAATATTTGCAATCATTGGAGGAAAAATTATCAATTCGCATCTTCAGTCTGTTGTTTCTCTTTTGTATTACCATAATAGTCTGCCTTATCATTATAAATATTTGCCCATTTTTATCTCTCGCACTCTCTCAATTGTGTATCTGATCACACAGATCGATCTCATATTTCCAACTTGTTTTTCTTCCGCATCACGCAAGTTAAAGGTTTGAAATCTTCAATTCCTTTTAATTTTAATTAGATTTTTGTTTGATAATTAAACTCTCATATTGATTTGTATTTTATTTTAGATTCCCCATTTTGATTTCGGAATTAGGTTTTTCTTCTTCTTCCAATGGTTATATTTTTTGGGGTTTTGATAATTTTATCGATTATCGCGTATCTTCTAGCTAGTCTGTTTAAACTTCAGACAAAGAAAGTACGATCGATGCAACCTTTCGAAATATTTATTTTTTGTAAAAATCTCTTGTACATTTAATTCGTTATCAGTCGAGTGTATTATTAATCATATGAAAATAGATTCTCAAATCAACTGAACCACCAATAATCACTTTACTTGGTGCCAACCAGTACCATTAAATGTAATTAGCTCTCGGTGGTCGTGGTTATGCAAATGAAGCTGGTCATTATATTCCGCTTCAGTGATGATCTAGCTAGAAATTATGCATGGTTTGATGTTTTGATATCCAGGAGATCGATTAAGGAGGCACTGAGGAAGATCTTGTAACTTATTATTGAGTCGATCTCTTGTTTCCAAACACCCCGAATATACAATGATGGTAAATCAAGAGTTTAATCAAATTGTCGATCCCATGGAAGGTGAGTTTTTTAATGTATCGTAATACTCTGTTATAGAGCCTTGCATATATGTTAGTGTATGTAGATGATTGTAAATTGTGAATTAGGGCATTGCTGTAAAAGAGTAATGTTCAGTTGGATGATTTTCAGATAAGCTAGCTTCCTTACTTGTTGTCGATAGTCATGTAAACCAAATCTTAGAAGCTTACTTCAATCCTTAAAAAGACTTGTAGAGTTTACACACCATGTTTTGTTCATCTCCTATTATACTGTATCCTTGATGATTTTAAGTATAAACTTATTCATTTAGCTTTTCTGTGAAGGAATGCATTTTGTACAACCATTTGATACACCACATTTAAAGATTCAAGAACAATGATATATAGTTTTTAAAGTTGTCATCTTTTAGATATATAGGAGTTAGAAAATGTGTATGTATAATCTATGCATTTTATTTAATTGAAACCCTTCACCACTAATTCCTTCACTTGTGTTTCTTAACTGAAACATCAAAGTCAAGCTTTGTTTTGTTACACCCATTTAGAAGCTATTGCCTTTTTGTTCAGTGGAAGTTGAACAAGCTGAGGATTCATGTGTTCCTGATCTTCAAGTGCGTATATTTATTTCTTCATTGTATCTACCCAATGTTTGTCTCTGATTGTCCCAATACACTATAAGAAAACAGCCACGGCCAAGATCAGTGGCTAAATGGTCAGTATATATTTGAATTATACTGTATCCCTAGTTTCTGGCAGTGTGGGTTTTGTATGACTGATATGTTGATGGTCGATACTTTGATTTTTTGTTGTGGAAAGAAAAGCTAGTTTCCATAAAATTCACATTGCATGCTGGTGTACAAATATAGTAGATCCATATCTGGTGTCATATTGCTCAGTAGTCACCTAACTATTAAGTTATTAATTGCATCACCTTCAAGCAGGAGCATTCTTGTAACTTGTTAGGAATGCTTCCATCAATAATTCTAAATTTATTTTCTACATCTACTGCTCTTTCTATTTGTGCATACAATAGTTGATGAATAATTCAGTTGTTGTCTTTTGATTTGCTCAATTCGATCTGTGGTGGTGTATGAATTATCTAGTATGATGTTTGTTTCATTTCAGGTGGTTATGAAGGAGATGTTGATGAAGGAGATGTTACTGATGTAGATGATGTTGTTGGTGAAAATGATTGTTATGGCCCTGATATTCCTCGATCCAATAGAGAAATTGAAGTTGGAGGTGAGGTAGTAGATACTAATTATCTTTTTTGGGTAAGCATAATGAGAAATTTGTACGATGATTGGGATGGTGACGAAGAAGGATGGTCAAGTGGTTTTGATGAATATAGAACCAACTCAGAAGGCAATGTTTCTGAAGACTCTGATTTGGGTGGTGTGATCTCTTCTCTTCACGATGAAGTTCAACAAGGACTTAGACCTGATAATGAATAGTGATCGATGGTGGTTGGATCTTTCAATTTCTCCTTTTTTTTGAAATGACTAATAAAATATGTGTATGCATGTGTGTGTATCTGTAGGGATAAACATTTGTTGGTTTGGTCTGTTAGCAATTTTTTCTGTTATCTAATCAAGTAAATGATTTACGACACATATTGACGAGTCTTAAATTATTTAAGCGATGATAAATTTATGTTGACACATTAGTGTAGGTCACGATAAAACAAGATGATTTATGATGATAGTGATCTTTTGACCTAAGTCATAAAGAGTAAGAAAGACTAAGTTCCTATTGGAGTCTGAACATGACCTTCTCATATTAAAGTGTCAATATATGGATCAATGTGTAAATAACCCATTGCTTTGATATAAAGAAGATATGAGAGTTAAAGAAATATCATCTATTTTATTATTAGTCCAAAGGAAGGCATCCAATAGAGACGAGTTACAACTGTAATCCCAAACAGAGGAAATCTCAGAAGAAAGACAAAAGAAATATCCAGAGATCAAGTCTCTGTACTTCCGCTGTAATGGATTTAACACAAGGTACGTTTGAATCTGTAAGTATATTATATTTTTGATATAGAAATCTTATATCATAAAGTATGATAATTTCTATATATCATGGTCTTCAGAATAAAAAAAATATGATGATCATCTAATACCCTTGCAGATCTTTGTAAAAAATCTCTTCTAAACTAGGCCATGAATCTAGTTTGGGCCTCACCTCCTCTGCTAAAAATCACTTTGAAGGTGATAGATGTAAGAAATCTTCTTCCTCAACTCGACGATTCTTGGAAAAGCCTAATCCCAGCGTCGGCGATTCTATCTAGCTAGTGTCTTTGCGATAGTCACCCCTATCGCCAAATCAAAGATCCATCACTGATCCCACAAATTAAGATGCCTCCAAAAGCTACAAATATCCGAAAGAAGCATACTTCCACTCTGCTTAGGAAAATGGTGAGGAACACCCCTAGCAATCCCGTCGACCAGGAGAACGACGTGGAGGATGTTCTTGTGGTGACACCTTTCTTCTCATACATATTTGAAATTGTCCGTGTACCAAGGGCGGAGCTGGAAGCCATGAGGAAGGCTATGGCTACGAGTTGCTACCCGTCAGACCCCACCTTCCCCAAAGAGCGAGGAAAACGTGGTTCAATTCCTACATAAAAATCGTTTTCTTTTGCATTTCAACAATCAATTTCTGCTTAGAACTCTCTTTTCTTGTATTTTTGGATCTTCAATTCTGCATGGTTGCATTTTTTACCGATACAATCAGTGAATAAAATAGAGCGTAGTTTCAAATCACACTACAAGATTACTGACTTTTAGAGACAGCTTACTAAAAAGCTGTTCCTAATTTTTAAGGTCGACGACGGTTCACCGGAGAGCCGTCGTCAACCATCAACGAAAAATCATAATTATGAACGACTTTTGCAAGCCGTCGCTAGCATCGTGAAATTTCCACGAAATTCTTCTTCAGATTTAAGGACGACCAGAATCCGTCCCTAAAGACTTGTTTTCTTGTAGTGTCAATCAATAAAATCAGTTAATTTAAAACACTAGCTACAAGAAAACAAAGATACTAGGCCCACGAGCTTCACCACTGACTTCTCCTTGAGATTGTAGCCCATGGTAACAAAAAACAAATAAAAGGATACGTTGGTAGACAAATGTAATATGCAGTCCAGATTAAAAGACAAAGCAATGGAAGACTGAGATTGAATAACCTCACACAACCTTTCCATGGATGAGCTTTTCTGAAAATTGTTCTATTTATATATATCCCTAAATTTATATTTAATCTATAATATTAATTATTAAAATTTTAAAGTATAAGAATACAAATACCCCAAAACCCAATCGTCAAATCCTTTTAATCCCTAATTCTTCTCCAACATTCCTACTCCAAGTTTCCAGAACCCTCGGACCATATCGTCTCCAGAAGCCTCCGAGTCCGACCATATCGTCTCCAGAAGCCTTCGAGTCCGATCATATCGTCTCCAAGACGCCTCTGGATATCTTGGCCATATCCAACTTTCCAAGCTTTTGTTTTTGGTATGTTGATTTTTTATAATAATTTACGTTGTTTATTGAAATGCACGTGAAGTAATGGATTTTGTTTTGATGAAAAATTGAAAGGTGATTTTTTCATGTTCAGATTTTCTTTTTGGTTTTTAATATGTACCGGTCATTTTTTTTTTTGGTTTGGGCTTTGGGGTTTGTGTAGATTCCAAAAAACAATTTCAACAAAGAGGGAGGCGTAGTGATATAATTGATTAATTGATACTAAATAAGAAAGTAATATGATTATTTTTTTATAATTGATTCTCTCTCTTTTAAATGATTTAAATCCCTAAAATATAGGTTTCCATTTTCTGGCAATGTGTAATACTCTTAGAAGAATCCATGGCTTGTTTGGGTCTTCCTCCACTCACCACTAAAATTCCTCCTTGTTGTCGTTCTTCTTTTTCTTCTCACTGCATTTCACCACATTCCAATTTAGCGTGGAAGGATACGTGGCACACTGGTGTTGGATCTGTTCTTCCCAAATTCCAAATAGTCCTTATTCAGTCAAGGAAAAAGAAGAGTGAGAAGACGAGACAAGAGGTTGTGATAATGGACGAGCAATCGGCGTTTTACGTTGTCAGGAAAGGTAGTTCCATTGGTGTTTACAAGAGTTTGCAAGATTGTCAATCGCAAGTCAGTTCATCGGTGAGTTTATTGTTGTTTTTTATTGAATGCTGAAGGTTAGAGTTTACAAAAGTTTGCAAGATTTTTTTCATTTTTGAACCGAATTTAATTGTTCACTAATAGGGCCCAAAAGATCATCGAGAGTCATCGATTATCTTGCCATGGCGATCTCAAATTGGCTTTGACCAAAGTGCATTTGTAAGAATGCAAGCTCTTTGAAGCATATTAGGTATGCGATCGACCATCAATCACTTGTCTTCAATCGTCATGGAAATGCATTTTCATCTTTGTATGAAATACTAGATTGATCATCAAGTGTACTACCAAGTTCCAATAGGAAAGCTCGTAACTATTCTAATTCAGATTCTGTGTCTTCCATGATTCAGAATTAAGCCTCTGTGCTAGATCTGACTATTGGTAGCTGCTTTTGTCAACACCAAGAGGCAAGAGTGTTGCCAAAGTTTGATACCCAGTTTGACTTTGACAATCTGTGATGTCTCTAACCTGGTAAGCATCGCAATATGCACTAATGCTGATTTTTTCCACCTTGTCCAGATTAATTCTAATAGTCTCTGAGTGCTTGATAGGTAACGGAGTATTGGTTTCACACATTCACTATAATCTAATGTAATGGTTTTGAGTTGGCCATTTATTGTGTCAGATTTCTTACTGAAAAGGAGATATTGTGTCTTGTTAACTATCAATGTGAGATACTGCTTTGACACAACATTCTGTCGATAATTTGTTCCATTCGGAGTGATTGTAGATTTTAGCTCTCTGCCCACATAGCTTTGAAAAACCCAACTATAAAATGAGGTGTCATAGGAGGAGATGTTAACTACTATTGGAGAATAGAGATCACTACAATACAAATTTGGGAGACCAATTTCCTGTGGTAGCATTGCTAGTTTATTTTTGCAAGAAGTTAGCATTGTTAGTTACTCTATTATTAGTTAACATAACCATATGGGAAAGAGTAAACGAGTTCTTACTCATCTTCTTGTTATTTTTATATTAGTTACTATATAACTAGACTACATAGCTAATGGGAGAGTCAATGAGCTTTTTGCTCATTTCTTTTTACTTCTATTTCTATTTCTATTCTCTATTTTTTTGTAAACTTGGCATTAGCCTTATTCTAATGAAATTTAATTGCTTCAAAAAAAAATGTTTTTCAGGTGGCCATGCGGTCATGCGATGGCCATGCGGTCATGCGATGGCCATGACCGCATGGCCGCATAGGACGCCTAGGCGTCGCATGAAATTTATAGAAAATTAGGGAAAATTATAGAACATTAGGGAAAATATAGAAGTTTTCCCTGTATTTATCTCAAATCGCGAGTAGAGAATCGCGAGTGGAGAATCTATCTTAAATCGCGAGCGGTTTCCCTAATTCAGTCTGGATTTCAAATCGCGAGTAGAGAAAATCCCTATTTCTCTTAAGTAAATGGTTTTTGGGTTATCCGCCTAACCTTCTCCAGCGCATGGTCGTTTATGCGACGCCTAGGCGTCGCATGAAAAAGCTTGATCTCCATATGTACTCAGGGGCCAGGGCATTGCCCTTCATTTTATAATGAGAAATTTTTAATGCATAAAAAAATTGTAAAATTTGATCATGGGAATGAGAGTCAGGAATGTATGGTTCGAAACTTTAAAGCAATCAAAGACTTCTAATGGATGTGGTCAACGATCTATTAGAAAATTTAGGGATGCTCTACTCAAGTTATTTCTGAGATCTGTTAGAAAATGTCAAAATATAGCCCATTCTTTGTGGACACTACCCCTATTTATAGGGTTGTACACGGGTATTTTGGCAATTCATCCTTCTATCTCTCTCACTGTCACTCGAGAAAATGCACCAATATTTTCTTTTGTGACTGTCTGTCTGAGGGAATTTGCTTCAATATGTGTTCAACACTTGATGGAGTTACTGGACAAATCTATTTTCCTCCTAGGCGTGTCAATCAGACGAATTCGGTCCGGATACCCCTGTATCCGAATTCGTTTAGTATCCGAATCATCCGAATTCGTTCGATTATTATTCGAATTTCAAATTCCGTATCCGAAGTCAAATAAAATATCCGAACGAATTCGGTTCGAATAACATTCACAAAAAATTTAAAAAATAATATTTTACTTTTTTTTAAAAACATTTTAACATATAAATCCAGCACAATATAGATTACATTACATTAGAAAAGGTAAAAATTATAAAATTATTATATATTTATATACTTATTCGAATTTGGATAATTATCCAAATTCGTTTAGGAGTATTCGAATCCGCTTAGCTTCGGATAGTATTTTAAGTATCAGAATTCGTATCTGAATTTGATTAAGCCTAAATGAATTCGATTTCGAATTTGAATACGAATTTCGGATATCCATTGACAGACCTATTTCCTCCCCTTTTGCAATTAATGCCGACCCTTTCATTTCAATTAATGCCAACCCTTCAAATAATCTGAATTGAGTCAGTTAACCTTTCTTTCGATACACTCAGATATATGCCCCATCTCTTAGCATCGATAATACTTTATTCTGCTCATTGCTGGATCAATTGGTGCAAAATTTGTGTCCCAATTCAGAAGTTGGTTCTCCGACCTTTGGAATAGGTGATATTCCTTTCTCAACCTCAGCTATTGTTTTGCTTGATGAAGCTCCCGAATTATAAGTGCCAAATTTGGATGTTTGTTTTTCCAAACGATCAGCCACATTAATAGCATTCATTAAACTATATTGACGATTAATTGTCATTTTACACTCAATTTTCTCTTTCCTCACAGCCAATCTGTGAAATTCATTTGAATATTCTGTTATTGATTAAGTGCCTTGCTTAAACTATTGATACATCACAATTATAGTGCTCTCATAATCAGTTGGTAGAAATCTTTGTCGTAAGAGTAATCCCATGACCTTCACAAATGTCCTATTCCCGTATTGATTATTTCTTCTGTCTCGTCCTTATCGATCATAGTTTTCATAATCTAGACAACATACCCCTTGAATCTATCAGCAAAAAAATACTGAGGGATAAGAAAATCAACCTCCATCAGATTGAAATGCAAGCCATATTGTTATGGGAGTCCAACCTGTTGAGGCATCAGTCAATGGCTTCAATGCCGGGGCATAGTTGTATAAGAGAGTGACAATGCAATTGCATGTCTTTATGTTTTCATTTATGCATATTTTACACTTCCCTATTATTGTAATCAAGCAATGCCACCACCACTTTTTCAGAAATGAAATATTTACTTTATAAAAAAAACACTTAATGAAATTTCTGTTTATCCTTATCATTTTCCTCATATATTTTAATGTCAGGTCTGTGATCCTTCTGTTAGTGTCTATAAAGGCTATTCCATGCAGAAAGAAACTGAGGAATATCTTTCTTCGAAGGGCTTGAAGAATGCATTGTTCTCTATTGATGCTGCAGATTGTAGAGAGGATTTATTTGGGACCTTAGTTCTATGCCCTTTCCAGGTGTTATTACTTATTACATCACTCACCCTCCAAACATTTTCAAAACTTAAAGATAATGGCATTCTTAATTTCAATGATTTGTAGCATTCTTATGTACTGAAATTATTTATCATTTATTTATTTATTTATTTATTTATTATTATACTAACATTCTATTCAAAGTATGAACATTAATGTTCTTTTTATTTCATTATCGTCAAAATAATCAAATACATTCTTTTTTTCAAGGTTGAATACCCCCAATCAAGTCTTTAACCAAAATAAAAGTGGGAAAAATGGGTCTTTGGTGACTTGACCTAGGCGTGGAGGAAGAGGAATTAGGGGTGGATGGTCTGAAAATTGGGAATAGGTAAATAAAACTCTATTCCCGATTTTCAGATCCCTATGTTAATACTATTTAACCAGTTAATGAATAATTGGGTTAAATGGATCCAACCGGATTTGCTTAACTCGGCCAGCGCCTGAAGGTGAGTATATGTGTGACAGGCCAACGGTGAGACATTCCAAGTGTACCACTGTACTTGACTATATTTTTGCTGCTGATAAGAATTAGGACTTCATTGTGGATAGGGATGCCCTTGAGCTTGTGGAGAGTGATGTTCCGAAGACTTTCCCACAGTGGGTTCTTCTAGCCAGATTGAAGCTGTCCACGGCCACTAAGATAGAGTCTGTTTTTTTATGTGTTATAGGCAATCCCAACAAAAAGTCTACGAAGATATCCACCCATGGATTTTCGGGAATCGGAAGAGGCAGGTCAAGGATACTGTAATAAAGAGAGGAAGAATGTACAAAAGTCCATGTGATGTTATGGGAGGAGGTACAAAAGTTCAGGAAAGGATCCAACTGCTGGATACTATTTTTTGGGCTCTTCTAGGAACCACATCTTGGCATCTCTGGCAAGAGAGAAACAGAAGCTAATCAAATTAACATTTTGGCATTATTATCATTCAAACATTTTGACAGTGACATGATGCAGAATTAGAGATCTGCGTTTGCGATTTCTGCACATCCGATTTCTGCACATCCAGATCGGTTCAGATTTCATTTCCTCCGTGACAGATTTCCACAATTTAATTTCCGTGTTGCTGCTTCCACGTTTTGCTGCTCATCTGCGTTTTGCATTTGATACACGATCTGTTCCAGATTTCTCGATCTGCTTCATCCGCGATCTGTTCCAGAGTGCTGCACATCCGCGATTTCTAGCCACCTTTCCAGATTGCAATCTGTGATTTAGGGATTTCCAGATTTCATTGCAATCCTCGACTTCTATGTCAGGAATTATTGTTGCTGCACATCTGCACATCCACGATCAGGATAAGGTTAAAGGTGGCTCGGAGTGTATAGAAGGCTGCTCGCGGATTCTTGAATTCTTTTGCGATCGTTCTTGGAATGCGATTCTGTTCGCGATTTCTTGTCTTCTCGCGACTGAAATTACTCGCATCGCGATCTGCTTGCTCCTTCTCTTTGTTCGTGACCTGTTTGCTGATCGCGACTTGTGCTGCTCGCAATTCTCCACGTGATCAGATCGCCAACTGCATACTCGCGATTTGGTGCACTGATGCTCACTCGCAACTCGGCATTTTGACGATTCTTGATTGCGATTCTTGCGTGTTCTGAATGTTCACAAATTTTCACGATTTTGGTCCTTCTGCTTGCGATTTTATGATCGTATTCTGTTGCTATTGGATCTGACAAGGTTTGATCGTGGATATGGCAAATCTGCTCGCGATTTTTTGAGTGCATTGGTTCTGATTGGGGATTCTGCCCGCAATTCTCTGCACAACTTCGCGATTCTGGTTCTTCTACTTTCACCAGCTGTGATTGTGATTTGAACACGGAGGATTTTTCTTACACGGAGGGTTGCGCAGGTATCGGAAGGCCCCGGTAAGGGGATGGGCATGATCATGGATGGGGTTGAGATTGTTGCTCCCCAACGGGGGGGGATAGATGGAGGAGGAGAAGGGGTTCATGTTCCAAGTAAGGGAGCAGTAAGGGAGAATGACTCCCAAGTTATGGAGGGGAGCAGTGAAAAGTGGGGGGAGCAAGGGCAAAGCATTAACTCGTCAATACATAGTTGGGAGGTAAATGAGGTTTCATCCCAGTCAATGGAACAAGAGCACACCCCGAGAACAATTCAACTTAGGCCGAATTGTTCCTCGTTCTCTCCTCCCCTGCTTTGTACCAGGCTTGGAATAGTGTCGGCATCGGAGCCTAAGATAGTCTCGAAGGGGGTGTTCCCTCTTCCCAGAGTAGGGTCAGGGGATATGATCACTGCTTTAGGGAGACATAGGAAGGTAATAAAGAAATATACCAGAAGGAAAGTTGAGGTGGCTCCGGTTCAGATGATGGGGCTTCCGGAGATAAGGTCTGTAGAAAACCCAGACTGGATCAAAGTATCAGGTTAAGAGGGCTTGCGAAGTAATGTGAGTAGAAAAAAAAAATATTATGCCCATGGAGGGGATTTAAGCTCCAAAGTAGGTGCGGAAGAAGCCGCACTGAAGGGCAGTTGATCTCCTACCTGAAAATTCATAATGGCTTTCTTGATTTGGAACATTAGGGGGTTTAACTCCTTCGAATCACATAATGAAATCAACGAATTAGTCAGATCTAAGGCCATAGATATATTTTCAATATTGGAAACTAAAATTAAGCCGCATAAAGCTCAGTCGATTAGAGATACGTTTGGATCAGAATGGGAATCGCATAATAATGCTGACTCTGCCAGTCCTGCATCTCCAGACTCCATTTGGTTGTTTTGGAGGAAAAAAATCTGGTCAGTAGATATATTAGTCTCTCACCCTCAGTTAATCCATGCAAATTTGAGGAATTCAGGAGGTCTGATCTTATTCCATACGCCAGTATATGGTCAGGCTACCTCTAGGGATGACAGGAGGCAACTCTGGAATCTTTTGCAGCAAATTGGATCTATATCGTCTTCTCCATGGCTTGTAGGGCCTAGGGGGGATTTTAATGAAATAAGATCACCTGAGGAAAGGCAAGGATCTGGAGCATATAATCATGGGGGGCCTGCTGAGTTTATACAGGCTACGGATATATCTCAGTTATTGGAGCTAGATTCAATAGGTGGAGAGTATACTTGGACGAATAACTCCCCAGGGCCAAATTTCACTCAAACAAAGTTGGATAGGGCTTTTGCAAACCAAATTTGGATTGATACCTGGCCTGAAGTAAGGGTGGAATTTCACAATGGAACCAGTGACCACAAAGCTATGCTAATCACATTATCTCAGGTGGAAAAAGGAGCTAAGCCGTTTAGGCTATTTAACTCTTGGCTGGAGGATCCCTCATATGTAGAGATAGTTAAGACAGGCCTAACAAAGCAAATACATGGAACTGGATTGTATAAGTTACAGCAAAAACTTAAGGAAGTTAAGGTACTTTCTAAGCAATGGGCAGCAGAAAAAGGGCATTCAGCGAAGAGGGTAGCCCAGGCAAGGATTGATTTGAATAACTCAGTTGAAGCCTTATAAAAGAATCCCTTATCTAACCCGCTCCAAGAGGAGAGTACAAAAATAAGGGGAAGATTAAAGGAGCTTATGGCAAAAGAGGAGGTAGATCTGAAACAAAGGAGTAAGGTCTCTTGGTCTTAAAAAGCTTTTGACACAGTCAGTTGGGAGGCTATAATTGTCACCCTTGAAGCGTATGGTTTTTCTTCTATGTTCTGCAAAATGATTTGGAATTGCATATCCTCTGCATCTTTTTCGGTGCTGGTGGAAGGGACTCCAACGCCTCCCTTCAAAAGCCAAAGGGGGACAGGGCGATCCTCTATCTCCTATTTTATTTGATATGGTTATGGATGTTCTAAGTAGATTGATACAGAGGGGAGTAAGGAACAAAAGAATAGACACTTATCAGGTGAATGGTGCTACTTCTATATCTCACCTCATGTATGCGGATGTTATCCTCATATTTTCAAAGGCAAATCAGAAATCGCTTAATGCAATTAAAACGGTGCTTGAGAAATTCTCATTGTTCTCTGGATTGGAAGTAAATGCGAGCAAGAGTTCCTCCACCTTCTCAAAAGTATGTGCAGAAGATCAAGCTTTGCATAATATTTTAGGATATACTGTTAAAAGTCTACCTATAACATATCTAGGGTTACCAATCACGGGAAAGAAAAAGTCATTTGGACAGTGCTGGAAGCTAATCCAGTCTATAGAGGCGCTCTTAGCAAGATGGAGTGGGAAATGTCTTTCCTATGGAGGGAGAATACAACTAGTAAACTGGATAATAGCTGGTAAGTATACTTATTGAGCGCAAGGTATGACTATCCCTGACTCTGTGGCTAAGAAGGTGAAAGGTTAGCTTATAGATTTATATGGGACGGAAGGAAAGGGATCCCGTGGGCCCAAATGATCCTTCCCAAGGCGGAAGGGGGCCTAGTGGTTAGAGACCTTCCCATTATCACCACTGCAACCAATATTAAAAGAGCTTCAAAGTAATGGGATAGGAGTGATTCTATTCTGGTTAAATGGATCCAAGATAGGTATATTAAAGAAAAGACGTTTAATGATATACAAATCAGGCCTACTGTGGATTCGCATTTTTGGAAAGCTTTTGTTTCAGAAAGAAGCCTAGTGGATAAATGTTTGGATTGTAGGGTCAATAGTACGATTGTGTGGAGATCTGGTACTCCGATAAATAAATTGGGGGGAATAGTGGAAAGTATTAGAGATAGAAGGCATAAAGACATGTTAACTGAGGGAATTTGGTCGAAGATGCCGACAAAATTCTCTATTCTCTTGTGGAGGGTGAAATGGGATCACCTAAACACGTTCAAGAAGCTGAAGAGTTGGAGAGTACAAGTGCCTTCTGTTTGCTTGTTATGCAATCTGAAAGATGAAACTAGGAGTCATATTTTCTTTAACTGTTCTTATTCCAGATTTCTATTAATTCCGTTGGCGGAACACCTGGATTCCGCTTTCTGGAAAGTAATAATATTCCAGTCCCCACTCAATCCAATGATATTAGATTGGGGGATCTGACGGAGGCAGCACAAAAGATTACGCGCCACTTTCTCCCTTGGGGGTTAATGTGGAATGCTATTGGATACTTGTCGTGGCATATATGGACGGAGAGAAATAAGAGGTATAGACATCACACTAGTAGGCCTCCTGAGGTAGTCCTTAAGGAGGTCATTAAAGACATCAGTCTCTCCTTTGATTCAGTGTATTACAAGAAGAGCTGTTGTTACCCTTTGGAGACATCTATGATGGAAGTATGAGAGACCAATCTCCTGAGGCAGCGTATCTAGTTACTGTATAACTAGACTACATAGCTAATGGAGAGAGTCAATGAGCTTTTTGCTCATTTCTTTTACTTCTATTTTATTTCTATTCTCTAATTTTGTAAACTTGACATTAGTCTTATTCTAATGAAATTTAATTGCTTCAAAAAAAAAAGTATCATATCACTAATACTCCCCCATATCATATATATATGTATCATATCACTAATACTACCCCCTCAAGTCTGATGATGTGAACAAATCAGCTTGTTCTTGAGATCTTTGAAGAGTTTGGACTTCAATGCTTTAGTGGGAATATCGGCTTGTTGTAGAACATTCGGTATGTGTTGCACAACAAGAGTTTTGTGCTCCATTCTTTCTTGAACAAATTTGAAATCCATGGCTGCATGTTTGATTTTGGAGTGATAAACCGGATTGGCAGCCAAATGAGTTGCTCTAAGTGCACAAATAATGAAGGATCAGATTGGCTTGGTATAAAACCCATTAAATTCAGCACCATTTTTAGTCTGCGAAACCACATCCTTGAAGATTGTTTGAGACCATAGATAGCTTTCTTCAATAGGAAGACGTGATTTGGACATGATTCATCCATAGAGCCTCTAGGTTGACGCATTAAAATCATCTCTTCCAATTGACCATGTAAAAATGCATTACCTATGTCAATTTGATTAAGTTTCCAACCTCTTGAGACTGCAATAGTTAATACTGCACAAATAGATACAGATTTTACAACTGGACTGAATGTCTCATTGTAATCTCTGCCTTCAATCTGTCCACACTGCCATCTGATTTTTCTTTGACTTTAAACAGCCATATAGAATTAATCACATTGTCTGTTGGCATCCTTGGTACCAACTCCCATGTGCCATTATTAACGAGCGCATCATATTCTTTCTTCATAGTTGATTTCCATCTTTCATTCTCCAAAGCTTGCTTGACTGAAGATGAAATTGAAATTTCAGAAGCTAATATAGACAATGCATACCTAGGATTAGGCTTCTTAATCCATGCAGCTCCTCTAGTGAAGGGGCACCTCTCATAATCAGTTAATTTTACTGATTTTGAAATTGAGAACTCATCTCTAAAGCTTGAATCTGAAGAAATTAGTGATATGATACATATAATTAGCCATCCTTGGATCAAATCCAGCAGCTCATGTCCTCGCAAGATGACGACGAATTGCGTGCGCCAAGCGAAGTAGTTTGAGTGGTCCAGCGTCACAGTCTTCAGATGCTTGATGAAAACTATCTTAGAAGCATCTGAATTTGCGACTCCACTCCTATCAACAATGCCGTCCTCCATTGCAGCGGAATTCAAGAAAATGAAGGACTGTTGAGGAGAAAATCAGGATCGAGGAAGCTCTCTTTCTAACAAACTGATACCATATAAGAGATGTAAATAAGTGGGAGAGATACTCAATCCCTTTTCATTCCTAATGAGTATCATATATATAAACTTAATACTACAATATCATATCACTAATTAGTATCGTATCGTATTATATCATATATATGATATGATATCATACATTATTATGATATGATATCATATATGTGTATCATATCACTAATACTCCCCCATATCATATCATATCATATATCTCATATCATATATATATGTATCATATCACTAATAGAGCCGAACTCGACTGTCCAAATTCGATCCTAATCCTATAGGCTCGCAAGTTCGAGATTAGAGCTAATTTTGTAAGTTGTAATCCTATATGGGTCATAGGTTCTGCTGGATTCAAGATGACCAAAGTATGTGTAAGAACTAATAATACCACCATTAAAGCACCAAATCTCATGAAAAAAGATGACCAAAGCATCCTGTCTCAAACTTGTTGGAGTTATAAGTGAAGAATGAAGATAGTTTATGGAGATTGTTAACTCTAATCCTGATGTAGGAGAAGACAGAGATTTAGGAAGAACAGATTGAAGAAGGGAGAATGATCTTCTTCGTTGGGTGTAGAACAGATCCACCAAGAATTCTAGGTTTAGATCTAGAAAATAGAGAAAAAAGGAAACTGTAGGAAATAGAAATAACCATAGTTTTAAAAGCGGCGCTTAAAGCGCCGCTTTAAGCGATTAAAGCTGAAAAGAGCTTATTCATAAGCGCTTTTCAAATCGCTTTTTCTAGTATAATATTAAGGGGTAGTAAATAAGTATAAGCGGTAGTGTCATAAAAAGTATAGTGGATGGATTAAATATTAAAAACCAAGACACGTAAAATATTAAGAAAATGTGACACGTAAATAAGTATAGTGGATAAAGATAAGCTATAGAGTTCTATTCTATCCTATAGAGATCTATTCTATAGAGTTCTGTCATAAGGATAAGCATATGACACGTAAATAAGGCCTGTCACATAATATTTCCAAGCTTATGATACTACCGCTTAATATTTAATATTTAAATATTGGTTTTTAATATTTAATATTAAAAATAATTACGAAATTCACTACCGCTTTAATCGCTCTAAAGCGCACTAAAGCGTTCAGAGCGGAAAAAGCGCTTCCTGGAAAAAGGAAGAGCTTTCCGCTTTTTAAATCTATGAAAATAACTGTAAGAGGAAATAAGGAATACCTTGATTTGATAAAATAATTCAATGAATCTTTCCCTCCATGGCCTATTGTATTTATACTCACATCAATGGAAATAGGCAACCCATTTGATGTGAGTTTAAAGGCTCCTTAAAAGAAACGTGGGTTGGCTTGATCAAGGTCAAGCCAATTAGGGCCTACTTGACTATCAATAACTTCTACTGCATCATACACCCCTTCTATAAGTGCAATTGTCCTCAATTGCTCATCAGATTCTGCTGCAGGGAAGTATTTCCTTATGTCACTGACATTAAAAGATCTTGACATGTTGTACTCATCAGGTAGTTCTATGACATAAGCATTGTCATTTATCTTTTTCAGCACTTTGAAAGGTCCATGGTTTCTTGGTTTCAGCTTTGAATAGGTTCCAGTAGGTGTTCTGTCCTTGCTAATGTGAACCATAACTAACTCACCAACTAAGAATTCTTGTTTTCTTCTTTTTTTATCAGCTGAGGCTTTATACTTGCTGTTTGACTCAATTAAGGCCTCTTCCACCATTTTATAAATTTCCTGTGCTTTGTTTACCATTCCTTCTACTACTGGTTGGTTTGATGGAATATTAGATATGTCTATTGCCTGCTTAGGTTGGTGTCCATAGGCTGCTACAAATGGGCTGAAACCAGTTGATCTGTTCACCATATAATTAAATGCAAATTCAGCCTGTGGTAAACACACATCCCATTGTTTCTTATTCTCTCCCACCAGTGTTCTTAATAAATTTCCAACAGATCTGTTTATAACGTCAGTCTGTCCATCAAATTGTGGATGGCAGGTTGTGCTGAATTTTAACTTAGTGTTAAATCTCTCCCATAGTGTTTTCCAGAAATGCGATAGGAACTTTGTGTCTCTGTCTGACACTATTGTTTGAGATACTCCATGTAGTCTAACTACTTCTTTGAAGAATAGTTGTGCTATATAAACTGCATCACTACTTTTCTTGCATGGTAGAAAGTGTGCCATTTTAGAAAATCTATCTACCACTACAAATATTGAATCAAATCCTGTTTTTGTTTTTGGCAAGTCCAAAATGAAGTCCATTGACAAATCAGTCCATGGTTGATTAGGGACTGGAAGTGGAATATAAAGTTCAGTATTTTGCTTTGTTCCCTTGGACTCTTGACAGATTTTGCAACTCTGAATGAATAGTTCTGTTTCAGTGCTCATCTTTGGCCAATAAAATCTGTTTTTCAGTTCAATTAGTACCTTGTCTCTGCCTAAATGTCCTACCAAACCTCCAGCATGTAAATTTGTTATCAACTGTTTTCTTAGTGGACTAACTGGGATGCAAAGTCTGTCCTTGAAGAAAAGAAAACCTTCCTGAACTCTGAAATTATCTTCTGCTCTTCCTTCTATACAAGCTTTCCAGTGCTGTCCAAAATCAGCATCATCATCATAATTATTTTTGATTTCTTCAAACTCTTGTACTTTGGCTCTTAGAATTGTTAGTAAGTTGTCTTTTCTGCTAAGAGCATCTGCAACTCTGTTGCTGGTCCCAGTCCTATGCTTTAGAGTGAAATGAAATCTTTGTAGAAAGGATATCCATCTGGCGTGCATTCTATTGGAGTTTTTTGAATTATTCATTTGCTTTAGTGCCATGTGGTCTGTTTTTATTACGAACTCATTCTGTAAAAGGTAAGGCTCCCATGCTTTACAAGCTCTTACAACTGCATATAATTCTTGTTCATATGTAGTCCAGTTTCTCCTTCCTTCTGATAACTTCTCACTGTGGAATGCTATTGGGTGGCCTTCTTGAGTGAGGACAACCCCTATTCCTGTCATACTTGCATCACATTCAACTTCAAAAACTTTTGAAAAATAAGGAAGTTTAAGAACAGGTGCTTGCTGTAATTTCTTTTTTAGAATTATAAAGGCCTCCTGTGCTTGGACAGTCCATTGAAAAATTCTTTTCTTGAGGCAGTTTGAGATTGGGGCAGCCACTGTACTAAAATCTTTTATAAATCTTCTATAGAATGATGCTAAGCCTAGAAAACTTCTTACTTCAGTCACACTAGATGGGGATGACCAGTTGTCCAATGCTTCTGTTTTCTTTAGGTCCACCTTTAAACCCTGATATCCCACTATGTAGCCAAGAAACTGTACCTCATGTACTAAGAATTCACATTTCTGCAGATTTAATTTGAGGTGATTATCAGCCAATAGCTTTAAAACTTTCTTTAGTTCTTCCATATGTGACTCTTTAGCCTTGCTAAATATGAGAATGTCATCGAAAGACACAACAACTGACTTGTTAATTAGAGGCTTCAGTACTTTTGTCATTAACCTCATAAAGGTTGAAGGCGCATTAGACATACCAAATGGCATAACTAACCATTCATATAACCCTCTACTTGTTTTAAAAGCTGTTTTCCATTCATCTCCTTCCTTGATCCTGATTTGATGGTATCCATTCTTAAGATCTAATTTCGTAAAATACTTAGATCCCACTAGAACATCCAGTAATTCTTCTAGTCTTGGAATTGGGAACCTGTATTTTACTGTTATTCTGTTGATAGCTCTACTACCAACACACATCCTCCACTCCCCATTCTTCTTAGGTATTAATAGTGCGGGAACTGCACAAGGGCTAATTGAGTTTCTTTTTTTTTTGAAGCAAAACTAATTGAGTTTCTTATGAGTCCTTGTAGTAATTCTTCAACTTGCTTTTGTAAAATTTCTTATTCAGCCGGACTCATTCTGTAATGAGGAAGATTTGGAAGTGATGCTCCAGGTGTAAGATCAATCCTATGATCTATTAATCTGTGGGGTGGTAATTCTGATTTGTTTTTCTCTGAAACTGTGGGAAATAGCCTCAATAATTCTACCACTGAAGCTGGAATGCATGCTTTAGTTGATGCAGATACCTCTTTCAGAATTACTGCTAATCTTTCCTGTTCAACACTTAACAATCTCTTAAATTCTTTCTGGGCAGAAAACAGTAAATTAGGCTTTTCAGATGTGTTTCCTTCAGATGGAAGTGGAAGCAATGCTACTTTCAGATCATCTACTTTAACTATATACTGATTGGTTCTGCCATTGTAGTGTGCACTTACATCATATTGCCATGGTCTTCCTAGTAGTACATGGGCTGCATCCATGTTGACGACATCACAAATAATTTCATCCTTGTACCTTCTACCGATGGACAAAGGTACTTTGCAACTCTTATCCACAGTTACTGAATTCCCACTGTGAATCCATGATACACTGTAAGGATTTTTATGCTCCTTCACCTCCAACCCTAATTTCTTCACTGCCTTCCACGAAATCAGATTATCAGTCGATCCATTATCTATTATGATATCGCAGGCCCTTTCTTTAATTGTGCCTCTAGTCCTGAATAAATTATTCCTTTGACTTTGCAGCTCTTGTTGAGGTGTGTGGCAAACTCTGTGGATGATGCATGACATTCTCTGTCCTTCATCTGGAGGTGCTTCATCATCATATTCACTATCTGAACTATCTTCTTCCATTGGTGCTTTTCCTTTGTCATCGACTACATGTGCACTTCCTCTTTTTGGACAATTGTTAGATTTGTGACCCCATTCACCACATCTGTAACACTTAATATTAGTGTTTCTTGGATCGTAGTTTCTGTTAATTCTAACATCTTGCTGACTTTCAGGATTAATTTTTCTTTCTTCAGGTGTTGGCAGTATACCCTTCTCATTGGGTGGGATGAATCTAATGTTGGATGGGCCTCCAACATTTTTTATAAATTTTTCAGCTCTTCTGTCCAACTGATCAGCCACTCTGGTCCATGAGGGTGTATTTAGGCTGCATAATTAATTTTTCCTGAAATTTTCCTTTTAACCCTTGCACAAATCTTGTTATCAGTTGTTCCTCTGTTTCATTCAAATTATTTCTCGAAGATAAACGATGAAATTCTTTAGCATACTCACTTGCATTTCTATTACCTTGGCAGCATTGGTGGTATTGCGTAAATAGAATGCCCTCGTAGTCACTAGGAAGAAATCTTTGCTTTAACAATTTTTTTAATTTTTCCCAAGTCCGGACAGGTCTTTGATTGGATCTCCTCCTGTTAGTTACTGTCTGATCCCACTAGGCAGATGCAATGCCTTTAAACCTCAGCACTACCAACTTCACTTGTTGGTCTTCATTGATTTCCATATAGTCGAAAAATCTTTCCACTTCAATTATCCACTCTAGAAATTCTTCAATGTGTGCAGAGCCATTGAATGTGGGTAAGTCCATTTTCAGTTTATAATTATTTTGATTTCTGTTGAAATCTCTTGGAGCAGCCTCATAATATTCATTTTCGTCCATTTGCTCTCTTCTTGTTCTTTGATAGCGTGGTCTCCTTTGGTATGCTTGTTGATGAGGAACGTTTAGTCCTTCATATTCATCCTCATAAGCCTCAGAAAATTGATCCATGTACGTGTTGTTTCTTCTCTGAAAATTTCTTTGATGCAGGTCCGCCGGCCGGTGCTCCGGTGATCGTCGATCAAGAGGGTAACCGTCTGTTTGTTGGCGGTTTCTTCTCTGATATGTTCTTAACTGATCTTCTGGTGGGCGACGATGATAAGTCCCCCCTATCTCAAGTATTTCAGGCTGACCGGCGTTCCTTCCCTCCGGCGGTTGTCGGGTTTCCGGTTGTTCCAAGGGAAGCAACGACCTGTGTAGGTCTTGGAACCCATCGCGCATTGCTGCTGTCAAGTCCGCAATAGCCTTGTTAGTCGCCTCCCACTCTTGTCTTGAAACTCTGTCGTCGGTCATCTTCTCTAAAAAAAAAAGGAATCTGATACCAGCTGATGTAGGAGAAGACAAAGATTTAGGAAGAACAGATCGAAGAAGGGAGAATGATCTTCTTCGTTAGGTGTAGAAACTTGGAATCCACCAAGAATTCTAGGTTTAGATCTAGAAAATAGAGAAAAAAGGAAACTGTAGGAAATAGAAATAACTGTAAGAGGAAATAAGGAATACCTTGATTTGATAAAATAATTCAATGAATCTTTCCCTCCATGGCCTATTGTATTTATACTCACATCAATGGAAATAGGTAACCCATTTGATATGAGTTTAAAGGCTCCTTAAAAGAAACGTGGGTTGGGGTCAAGCCAACTAGGGACCACTTGATTATCAATAACTCTACTGCATCAAATCCTATGGAGGATCAAATGGGGATTTTTGACCATCTTTGCCAAGCTTCAAAACTAGGGTATCAAAACTAAAGTGATTTGGGTGTTGATACCCTAGTTTTTTTTCTTCAAAAAACTAGGGTATCAACACCTAAATCACTTTTATCAAACAATACCTGCTAACACTTGATCCAAGGTTTGTCAGGCGAGTAGACGTTCATGCAATTGAGCTGGTCGCATGAACGCCTAGCCGGCCTAGGTAACGCCTAGGCGTCGCATGAATCATAGTTTTACCCTAGTATTTAGGGGTTGGGTTTTACCTTCAAAACCAAGAACAAACTCGCCAGAGACGGAGAAGAAAGAGAACAAAGCTAGAGAACAAGGAGAATGGAGCTGAACGGAGGTGGAGAAGACTGGAAAAGCTGTCCGGAGTTGCATGGACGACGATCGCCGGCCATATGGAAAATAGGAGGAAGAGGGTAGCCGTCGCCTGGAAATGAGGGAATAGGATTATAAATCCTATTCCTGATTTTTTAAACCTATTTACAAGGTTTTTTATTTTTTTTAATTGGTTAAATGGATTAGACGGATCCATGGCCAACGCTGAAGGTACTGAACCGCATGACCGCCTAGGCGATCGCTTGTAAAACCTTGACTAGTTCAGATCACTATCTGATCTAGTTGCACTCTGATCCAATCAGCAATTTCTCTGATGAAATCGTACTGACTGATCTTGAGCTCACACAAAATCTGAGTAGAAAATTGAAAGGGAAAGGAAAAACAGATTTATAGTGGTTCCACCCAAATTGGTGTACATATATTGTAGTTTTTGGTGTATTGATGGTAGCTAATCTATTACAAAAAATAGACCATTCAGTTTTTTTGAAGCTGTTAAATGTTCGATCATTTAGTTTTAGGCAGTATTAGATATATATATATACAGGAAAAATCAGGTGCGGTTAGTGTCGTTCCCGGCTACGGTAAGGTACCACCCTCCCCCACCTTCCGATTGGACATCCACGGTTGATTTGTCTTCCGTCGACCGTTCCAGATGGGTTCACCGGACTCGCGATTGGACTCACGATTGCAGAACCACCGGACGTGCGAGACTCGCGATTGGTCTTCCGCCGGACTCGCGATTGCAGAACCACCGGACTCGCGATTGCAGAACCACCGGACTCGCGATTGGTCTTCCGCCGGGACTCCCGATTGCAGAACCACCGGACTCGCGATTGCAGAACCACCGGACTCGCGATTGGTCTTCCGCCGGGACTCGCGATTGCAGAACCACCGGACTCGCGAGACTCGCGATTGGTCTGGTTCACCGCCACCGGATGGGTTCACGATCTGGTGTCCGCATGGAACGGCACGTCCGTTCCAGATGTTTTTCCTATATATATCATGGGTTTTTCATGCGGCCTAGCCAAGGTTTTTCATGCGACCAAGTGCATTACCCCATCGCATATTTGGGGGTCACCTATTTTTGAGTTTTAGCCGGATCCGGCTAAACCCGACCCATATACCCAATAAAGAAATAAAAAATTAAAAGTTTTATAATGAAAAGTATTATACTTTAACAACTTAAGGACCTTAAAAAACCCAATTAAATAAAAATATAACATATTTATTAAAGTTCAAAACCCTAACTCTAAAAATCAGACCGTTGCTTCCCTCCCCCATCTCCAAAAACGCAAAACCAGATTTTCCTCCTCTCTTCTCATCTCTCTTCAGAGTGTCACCTCGCCGGACCTCTCCGTTCACCTCGTCGGAATATCACTTCGCCGGAAAACGTCGCATAAGCGACCATGCGCTCGCATATGCAATATGCGCACCCAGGCAACGCCTGGTCGCCTGAAAAAGCTTGGGCGGGTAGGCGGATCCGTCTGAAAAACCCATTAAATTCATTTAAAAAAGAGGGGGTTAGGGTTTTAAAACCTTTTCCCCTCATTTTTCTCCCATTTTCCTCTCTTTTCTTCCAAATTTCCAGCCACCTCTTTTTCAGACAACCTCCTCCGGCGACCGGCGAATTCTGACGGTGGAGACCTCCGGCAAACGTCGCAAGGCGATTCCAGCGATCTCCGGCCAACTCCGGTGAACATTTTAGGCGACGCCTATGTGACCTAGGCGTTCATGCGGCCAGATCCGTTGCATGAACGCCTGACCGCATGTAAAACTATGATATATACAGTCACAGTTATCTTACGTTGGACTCCAGGATAATGATTCCATAATTGGCCCATTAACAAGTAACTAAACAGTCTCCACACTACTTATCCCTCCTTAGTATCATAAACTCCAACAAACCTGCCTCCTCTGTAATACAGAGGAAAACAATCAACCACCTATTTTTTAACATAAAATCCAACAACAATCAATCCTTGGACACTCTCTTCGAAAAATAGTCAACCAACCAATCCCAGCCACCCTTCACTCTCTGGAATCTGAAAAATGAAAATACATATTTTTAAAAATATTTAAGGATTTTGGTAACTGAATAATAACAATACAATTTTATGTTTTCAGGAAAGATCACTTACAACAGTTGTAACTTCAGCAGCATCAATGCTACCTCATGTATGTGTTTAATTTGAAGTTGTCAATTTTAACCGTTGGCGTGAATTTATTATTTCAATGTACTTTAGTGAATCAAATTTTAAGTGGTCTTCCCAGTACACTCAGTTAATAAATGGATGCATAGTAGTCTTTGATATCAGATTCTATAGTGGATCTGATGGAGAGAAAGTCAAATATGGTATGCATCTCTATGCAAGTGTAAAATCAAGCATCAAGATATTTTTCTTATACCTTGAGCCCATTTAATGCATGTAGTAAAAGCTGTTCCAATGTTAAATTTTTCCATGACCAACGTGTGCTATTTCTGATTTTATGTGGAACAACTGAGGCAGTGGTTTTGGTTTGGAACAATTGAGGTAGCGAATTTGAACTTTCCATGTAAATTGTTTTGTGAAATTTTGTATACAGTTGAGAGTGAATTATAATAACAAAAACAATAATTTTTTCCGAAATGCTCTAAGAGTTTCATGTACTCTGGTAGACGGTAGTATATTATTAATGAAAATTGAGTATAAAAGACTAGAAGGGATAAAAACTTTAGTGTATGATATTATGATTGAAGTATAAATGATGAACATTTATAGTCTTTTTAAATAAACTTTAGTGCCTGCTTCAAAAAAAAATGCTTTATCCTTTATGGTTCAGAATATTTTCGACAGAGCATTTGACTAAATTTTGGTAGTTTGCACAGACTGGATTCATAGATATGTTAATTGTGCATTTTCACCTTTTTCCAGTCATGACCTGAAATTGTTGTTTTTACGTCTCATTATAGAATTTTAGTTATTCTATTTGTGTAACATGTATAAACATGTAATTGATTATTTTTGGATTTTGTAACTTTCTTTCATTTGTAGTTTCAATTTTGATTTATAGCAATATGTTTTTGAGAAACGTGCTGTGGTTGATATGGCTGATGGGAAATATTTGAATGAGGAGCATGATGTAAGATCTGTAAGTGCATCTTGTCACTTTTTTTTATAATGATAAAATTTTCATTGAATATAAAAGGACCTAGCCTAGTTGCCTAGATTATAATAGAGTATGAATTCAAGAGTTTTTTTTTAAAACCATTAAATTTCATTATAAAAATGAATATTACATGGAGAACATAAGAAAAAAAATGTATAACAGTAGATGAGCCAAAAGCCCATCGACTATTTCCAATTAGCTATGTAATCTAGTGTTGGAGTTAATTGCAATGAAATTAATTGCAAGGAGTTATTTGCAATTATTTCAGTGAGCAATTAATTAAATTATAAGGGAGGCATAAGTTAGATGGAGAATATTCTTCATGGGCTAATAATTCTTATTGGGCTTGCTAGATTAATTAGTTATCAAGGGCTAGGGCATGTCTCCCTAGATAGCTAATTATAAATAGCATCCAATTTTTCTTTTGTAAGTGTGCTGGATAATTTTCTGTCATCTATAATTCTTATCACCAAGGGTAGGAGGAACCCAATCACCCCCGGGGATAAGCATAGCTGAACCTCTTTAACAAAACATTCTCTTTTGTTTTGTGTTCTTATTTTTCCTTCCTCCACTTCTATTTTTTCTGATATGATTATACGTTCAGATCAGTACTTTTGTGTGAGGTGGGAATTGAGAGAATAGAGAGAGCCACCATTCTCGTGTGAGGTAGAGAGAATCTGATCAAGAGAGATCAGATCTGTTCGTGGATTGCAAATCAACTCACATCTAGTTATGTAGTAACAAATGGTATATTTCATTGAATAACATATGGTATATTTCTACAAAATGTAAAAATGCTATCGGGTGTTGTCGTGGCATATCTGGAAATAAAAGATACAGACAACACACCACTGACACCAGTAGGCCTCTTGAGGTTGTCCTTAAGGAGGTCATTAAGGACATTCGTTTTTCCTTTCAATCGGAGTGTCACAAGAAGAGTTGTTATCATCCTTTGGAGACATTAACTATGGAAGTATAAATGATGTGAGCATTGTATATGAATCTACATCCTATAAGAAGCACAATCTTTTACAGATTGAAATATAAGCTATACACGACGCTCATGGGAGTCCAACCTCTTGAGACTTCAGTCCTTTGCTAGTTAGTCAGGGTCATAGCTGTATAAAAGATAGACAATGTTTTTACATATACTGTACTTGCATTTTCCTATTTCTGTAATCTTGAGCTATGCCCAACCTCCTTTTTCAGTAATGAAAGTTTTAATTTTTCAAAAAAAAAACTATGGAAATATGGGATTGAGGCAGTGTATCTAGTTACTATACAATTAACATAGCTAATGGGAGAGTCAATGAGCTTTTTACTCATTTCTGTGTACTTGTATCTGTAATTTTTTTACTCCATGTAATCTGGGCATTGCCCTTCATTTGTTTAATGAAATTTAATTGCTTTAAAAAAAATTAGACACGTTGCTTCAAGAGGTTGATCTCCCATACTTCTATAGTTGATGTCTCCAAAGGGTGACAAAGCATTTTTCTGAATCTATGTCTGATAGATATTTTTTAAAGAAGTGGCATTAAAGAAGATCCCCACATTTTTTAGTAATTAGTGCATCTTAACTTTATTTCACATAAATTAACATCCTTCAAAATACTCGGAGGATATCTTTCTACAAGATGTAGAAATGTCTACCTCTGGACAATATACCAGACAGAGTCACATAATATATCACTAGGTAAATCGGATCTTTAGAAACCCTTATGATTTATCCTCCCTTCTTGTTTTACACATATTGCATGTTTGGGTAATTGCTTATTTTTAATAGAATTGAAAAACATAATTGCATAGAGCATGTGCCAGTCTGCTACATATAGCTTTTAATATATTTTATGTCTCGATTACTTAGTCACGTTTAACTATTTCTGTAAATCTATTTCAGTATTGATTTTAAATTAAATTTTTTTGCTACTTTGCTTACAGGTTCTCCAATACTTATTGGATGATGTTTCTGAATTTTTATCCACACATTGTAATAATTGTGCTGAGAATAACAGTTCAGATGACAATGGTTGTTTGGATGCTCTTGTGGCATTTCTTAATTATTTATCGATAAATGAAGCTGAAAATTTTCAATCACGTAAATGTGAAAATGCAAATTCCATTACATTGACTACAATCCATCAGGTTTATTCTTTTGAAACTCAGTTTTTGTTTTGTTTGATAAATTGAAGATTTCATTTCTGAAAAATAATGAGGGTGGTTAGCCCAGGTACAAATGTAGAGAAATGAAAGATGTTGTCACTCTCTTGTACAGTTAGGCCCCTAATATTAGGTAACCATGACTGATGCATGGTTAGGCTCCCATAAGAATATATCCTGATTTTCAATCTGTGACAGATTGTTTTTCTTATAGGGTGTGTGGCACCATAAATAATAGTCACATCCCTCGGGAATTTCAATATTAATATTTTCTAAGACTTCTCTTTTTGACAATTTTTGGTTTTAAGGAACTGAGAAAATCATTATTCAAACAACCAAAAAAATCACTGATCATATTTTATGTTTGCAGTCTAAAGGTTTGGAATGGGACACGGTTTTTATTGTTAAGGTATCTAATTATTTTTGTTCCCGTAATTTTTTGTGAAAAAGGTTTGGATAAATCAGGGATTCCATAATGATGTTAGTTGTCTTAGAATTCACTTAACTTTTATCATCTTCTAGGTGAATTTTTCATTTTAACATGGATAAGTTGTAGTCTTAGCTTCTATTATCTTGTATTAGAGGAAGATCGATTACAGATATAGGGGCGTAAACGAGTTGAGTCGAGCTTTTCAGAAAATGCTCAAGCTGAACTTGACTCGTTAGCTTATCAAGTCGAGTTCGAGCTGCTCACAAGCTATAGCCCAAAGTTGCACCCCTACGGATCCTAAAGAGCATTGTTGAGTAATGGTCGCATTGTAATATCTACTTCTTACGTCTACAGGTATATTATACTCATACCATAGTTTTTCAGGCGATCATGCGGGCCAGCACCTTCAGACGCTAGCCGAGTTAAGCGGATCTGGTTGGATCCGTTTAGTCCAAATACCCAATTATCATTTAAAAAAATATTAAAAAATATAAAAAGGGTTTTAAAAACCCCTTCCCCCTCTCTCAGGCGAACGTCGTCCAGCGTCTCCAGTGACCATCTCCAACCCTTCTCTTCGGCCGTCCAAACCTTCTCCACTTCTCCATTAAGACTAAGCACTAAGATGTAACTCACAGCTCATAAGTACTATTTTATTTGCTTAAGACTTCTATTTAATTTTATATATATCCTAATACTATTTTGAAAATACAAGAAATATTTTAATATTTATAAAATACAGGGGAAATGATGCAAAATTTCCACATTGTTTCATGCGGCACCTTAGGCGTTCTCTATCGCATGAATGTCTGAACGCATGTAAAACCTTGACTCTGTCAACATGTTATCCCAATCTATGGTCATACCACCATTATATTGATTGGTTATGAAAAGTGTGCTTACATATCCATCCGGTACATGTTAGTATGGTATACGTCCGTTCAAGATATGAGAGTTCTTCTTAAGCATGTTCTGTGATGCGGATTGAGACAGTGATACCATCGACTGCTGCTGCCAAAGCGGATTCTTAGTTTATATCAACGACACACTTATCATGAATCAACCAATTGTTGCTATCGTTGAATCGGAATTTCGTAGTATCATGATTACTGTGGCTGAATTGGATTGGCTCAACTTTATCCTATTAATATTGGGTATCACTACTCCCAGTCTTCTACAGTATGGTGTGATAAACAAGGGGTGACTCACTTTGCAACCGATTCCATATACCAAATAAAGATAAAGCATGCGACGCTTGAATTGAACTTCGTCTGTGAAAGGGTCGAAGAAAGAATATCGAAAATTGTTCACATCCTAATCACTCAACATTTCGGATGAGACCATTTAAGGTTCTTTAAGTTAAAATTATCAATAAGTACCGATGATTTTGAGAGGGCATGTTAATGTAGATAATATAATTATATTAATATATGATGCAGTAGAAAATATTGAAAATAATCAAGTGGGCCCTAGTTGGCTTGACCTTGGTCAAACCAACCCACGTTCCTCCTAAACAGCCCTACACTCACATCAAATGGGTTGCCTATTTCCATTCATGTGAGTATAAATATAATAGGCCAAGGATGGGAGGCGGCAACTATTGAATTATTATCAAATCGAGGTATTACCGTTATTTCCCTCCTTTGTTCTTACCTTTACTTGTTATTTCCTTTTCTAAATTCTAGATCTTAACCTAGAATTCTTGGTGGATTCTAAGTTCTACCCATCCCCCGATTGAAGAAGTTCTTGCTACCTCCTTCAATCGTTCTTCCCTTTAATCCAGATCTTCTCCTACATCAATATACCTATATAGATACTAGATAAGGTGAAACCTATGTCATCCATCGGTCATATAAGGCTATGACAACACCTCATGTATCGATAAAACAGTATGGATAAGTAAAATGTCTATTCTAATAAGACTTTGCTCCCTCTTTATTCTTTATGTACTTTAAATGAATACCATGGAAGGATCGATCTTTGAATCCGATCACCAATATCTCAGTGTTCCATTAAAACCACACTTACCTTGTTTAGTGGCTGCTAATGCTGCTTCGTTTTTAGACTTTGGAATGACATGAGTCAAATGAAAGGAGTTATGTTGCCTTTCCCTGCCTTCATCTTCATTCTTCTCAGTACTTGTTGGAACTGATCTTCATCCACCATTTCACCCCTGCCACCATGTCAATGGAACAGAAATTAGTACGCCCAAGAGGTCTGTAGTGTGTGGTTGTGATCGGGATCCGTTGAGTAGAAGATTTACCAGAAGGGAAAAGATGGGGTTACCAGCCGCCTTAAGGGAAACCAGATCAACTTGTGCTTTCCTGATGTAGAGCTTAAGAGTTATTTAGGTCCAAGATTGAAGCTAATGAGGATGGATTTCCTCATCTGGTTCACCATGGGTCTGACCAAGATCATACCAGCCCTACCTCTCATTAAGAGGTTTTAACTCACTAAATGGACTGTCTATTACCATTAGCAAGTATAAATACAATGGACCCAGCTGGCAGGAGATCAGCTTTGTTTATTGTGTCAATCCAGGTATTATTCTCTCATCTACTTAACTCATTTCTTCCTATTTTCGTGCATCTCAGATCTGGTTTCTTTTGTCTTCATTCTATTCTTGGTGAACTCCAAGAATCTCTTCATTCCCTGCATTTGTGAAGGAGATTTCTTCTTCACTCATCCATTCACATTGGATTATTGCTGCATTATTTCCTTATTTTAATTTTTTAGAGAAAGGTGAAAGCCAAAACGTATACAATTATTAACCTAAAATAGTAGTTTTCCTATTGTGATTTATGACATTGTATGTTTTTGTGTTTTCTCACATTTTCTTAATTTCAGTTCATATTTTATGTTTTATTGTTTTATCTGGCATTTCATTGTTTTAATAATCTTATTTCATTACTTGCATACTTATTGTTAGGTCAATGAATCTGAAATCCCTTTGTTGCATGAGTTTAAAGGTGTCATAAACGGTGGTTCTACTCTTGAGGTGGGCAATTATATTTCACTTTTCTCTATTGGCATATATTACTGGATTTGCTTTCGATTTTTTTTTATAAAGCAAATTTTCGTACGAAATGAAGTGGCCCTTTCCCAGTACCGAAAATAAAATAGAGACATCAAACCTCTAGGCCTGATCCCTCTATGTTGCAAGTTGCAACAACTTGAACTTCTAACATTTATTGTCCAAACAGGGTATTTCCAGCTCTAAACTCAGCTGTACGCCCCTAATGATCTTATTGAAGATGATCTGTAATGGTTTTGAAGCCAAAGTTCTCCATTTTTTTTTGGTAAATTACTTGGTGCCTAAATTAATAAGTTCTCCATTTTTTCATCTCTCTTGCCATAAGTGCAAACAGGTAGCCCCCAAAATTGCCCAAAGTAGCTTCCAGCAGCTGGAGCCACTTTTGAAACCTTGAATTACCTCCAGAGCATGTCTAATTCTGATTTCACCTCCATTCATTGCATTAGACAGCACTTCTGATTAGTGATTCATTCCATAAAACTCCATCAGTAGCCATGTAAGCTTTTTGCAGTAGTTGTCTGGAAAAAATATAGTTAAAGAACAGATGACCTAGTGTCTCCTCCTCTTCCCCACATAGCACACAATAGTTCGGGGTAAGAATCCCCCCCAGGGCCAAATTTCACTCAAACAAAGTTGGATAGGGTTTTTGCAAACCAAATTTGGATTGATACTTGGCCTGAAGCAAGGGTGGAATTTCACAATGGAACCAGTGACCACAAAGCTATGCTAATCACATTATCTCAGGTGGAAAAAGGAGCTAAGCCGTTTAGGCTATTTAACTCCTGGCTGCAGGATCCCTCATATGTGGAGATAGTTAAGCCAGGCCTAGCAAAGCAAATAAATGAAACTGGATTGTATAAGTTACAACAAAAACTTAAGGAAGTTAAGGTACTTTCTAAGCAATGGGCAGCAGAAAAAGGGCATTCAGCGAAGTGGGCAACCCAGGCAAGGATTGATCTGAATAGCTTATCTATTCAGATCTTTGGAAAAGATCTTTGGATCTGAATAGCTTATCTGTTGCTTGAGTATAGATCTTTGGAAAAAAATCCCTTATCTATCCCGCTCCAAGAGGAGAGTACAAAAATAAGGGGAAGATTAAAGGAGTTTATGGCAAAAGAGGAGGCAGATCTGAAGCAAAGGAGTAAGGTCTCTTGGTTAAAATTAGGAGACAAAAACAACAGATTCTTTAGTTTCGTTACAAAGCTAAGGAGATCTAAGAATTCAACCTCTAAAATTCTCAATACAGATGGAATTCAAACCACCTCTAGGGTACTATTAGAGGAAAATAGTGTTAGGTACTTTAAAACTTTGTTCAGTAATTCAACCACCCAACGGCCGGCGGTTCCTGTCATTTTTCCTGTCATGGCTTTGGAAGAAAGAGAACTCCCAAGAGGTGTTGCTTGAGTATAGATCTTAAGAAAGCTTTTGACACAGTCAGTTGGGAGGCTATAATTGTCACCCTTGAAGCGTATGGTTTTTCTCCTATGTTCTGCAAAATGATTTGGAATTGCATATCCTCTGCATCTTTTTCGGTGCTGGTGGAAGGGACTCCAACGCCTCCCTTCAAAAGCCAGAGGGGGACAGGGTGATCCTCTATCTCCTATTTTATTTGATATGGTTATGGATGTTCTAAGTAGATTAATACAGAGGGGAGTAAGGAACAAAAGAATAGACACTTATCAGGTGAATGGTGCTACTTCTATATCTCACCTCATGTATGCGGATGTTATCCTCATATTTTCAAAGGCAAATCAGAAATCGCTTAATGCAATTAAAACGGTGCTTGAGAAATTCTCATTGTTCTCTGGATTGGAAGTAAATGCGAGCAAGAGCTCCTCCACCTTCTCAAAAGTATGTGCAGAAGATCAAGCTTTGCATAATATTTTAGGATATACTGTTAAAAGTCTACCTATAACATATCTAGGGTTACCAATCACGGGAAAGAAAAAGTCATTTGGACAGTGCTGGAAGCTAATCCAGTCTATAGAGGCGCTCTTAGCAAGATGGAGTGGGAAATGTCTTTCCTATGGAGGGAGAATACAACTAGTTAACTGGATAATAGCTGGTAAGTATACTTATTGGGCGCAAGGTATGACTATCCCTGACTCTGTGGCTAAGAAGGTGAGAAGGTTAGGTTATAGATTTATATGGGACGGAAGGAAAGGGATCCCGTGGGCCCAAATGGTCCTTCCCAAGGCGGAAGGGGGCCTAGTGGTTAGAGACCTTCCCATTATCACCACTGCAACCATTATTAAAAGAGCTTCAAAGTAATGGGATAGGAGTGATTCTATTCTGGTTAAATGGATCCAAGATAGGTATATTAAAGGAAAGGCGTTTAATGATATACAAATCAGGCCTACTGTGGTTTCGCATTTTTGGAAAGCTTTTGTTTCAGAAAGAAACCTAGTGGATAAATGTTTGGATTGTAGGGTCAATAGTACGATTGTGTGGAGATCTGGTACTCCGATAAATAAATTGGGGGGAATAGTGGAAAGTATTAGAGATAGAAGGCATAAAGACATGTTAGCTGAGGGAATTTGGTCGAAGATGCCGACAAAATTCTCTATTATCTTGTGGAGGGTGAAATGGGATCACCTAAACACGTTCAAGAAGCTGAGAAGTTGGAGAGTACAAGTGCCTTCTGTTTGCTTGTTGTGCAATATGAAAGATGAAACTAGGAGTCATATTTTCTTTAACTGTTCTTATTCCAGATTTCTATTAATTCCATTGGCGGAACACCTGGATTCCGCTTTCTGGAAAGTAATGGATATTCCTGTCCCCACTCAATCCAATGATATTAGATTGGGGGATCTGACGGAGGCAGCACAAAAGATTACGCGCCACTCTCCCCCTTGGGGGTTAATGTGGAATGCTATTGGATGTTTGTCGTGGCATATATGGACGGAGAGAAATAAGAGGTATAGACATCACACTAGTAGACCTCCTGAGGTAGTCCTTAAGGAGGTCATTAAAGACATCAGTCTCTCCTTTGATTCAGTGTATTACAAGAAGAGCTGTTGTTACCCTTTGGAGACATCTATGATGTAAGTATGAGAGACCAATCTCCTGAGGCAGCGTATCTAGTTACTGTATAACTAGACTACATAGCTAATGGGAGAGAGTCAATGAGCTTTTTGCTCATTTCTTTTACTTCTATTCTCTAATTTTGTAAACTTGGCATTAGTCTTATTCTAAAGAATCCCCCTCGGCCTTTAGTGTATGAATTATGAAAGGAATTCAGTAGACCCTATATGATTCTCCATAATATGATAGACAACTTTGATGGCTTTCTGAACCAGATTCCACCTGCAAAAGGATCCTTCTGACAACAATTATTTTTCTGAGTTGTGACACTTTGGTCCAAAGGAATAATTTTATCATGGTTGCTCATAGGTAGGATTGTAGTAATAGGATTGACCATTACATATTGTATTTCAAAAATATGAAAACTACCTAGAGTTGGGAGTTAACTTGTTTAATTCTCTTCATGATCTATATACCTTGTTACTTCTTTTGAAGGAGGAACGTCGACTTTTATACGTTGCAATTACTCGAGCTCGAAAAAAGTTATACATACTATATGTTCTTATGGATTCCAATTGGCAGGTAGATAATTTCATTTAAATGCCCCTATATTCCTATAGATTTTAACCTTCTCTTTTGCTAATATTGATATTGTAGTTTCTGCAACCTTCTCGATTTCTTAAAGAAATCCCTAATCATCTCGTTGAAGGATCGGTATGCAAGATTTTTTTATAAATTCGTTGTGTAAAACCTTTATTGTTGCAGGGTGGTATGAAGATAATTTTTGTATGAATATAATCCCTACCATTTATTTTGTATGAAGATAATTTTTTTATTTTCTCATTAAAAATTGAAGGGTGGTACCCAATTAGATGGGGGAATAGATTAGGGAGATAGGTTGTACCCATTTTTTTTAAAGCAATTAAATTTCATTAAAAAAATAAGGTCAATGCCCAATTTACATAGAGTATAAAAATAAAAAAAAAAGTAAAAAAAAAAGCAAGAACCTCATTGACTCTCTCCCATTAGATATGTAGTTTAGTTATACAGTAACTAGATACGTAGTCTCAGGAGGTTGGTCTCCCATACTTCCATCATAGATGTCTCCAAAAAGTGACAACAACTCTTCTTATAATACTCTGAATCAAAGGAGTGACTGATGTTTTTAATAACCTCCTTAAGAACTACCTCAGGAGGCCTACTAACGTACTGCCTTAGAAAATCATGAATAGAATAATGAATTCAACAAAATAAAAAATCTGTTTCAAAAAACATCTAGGGTTTACAAAAAAAAGAGAGTAGGAGATGAAAAAAATCAAGAATGGATTCAAACAAATCAAAAATGAGAGAAACAAAGAAGAAGAGAGGAGAGGAGGAGAGCCATACTGTCCAGCCGCCGAGTGGTCTGGAGGGTCGCCGGAGCGTTCTGGCCGACCGGAGGGTGGTCGCCGGATTTCGACGTTCGCCGGAGGAAGTTGGACGGTCGCCGGCGAATATGGTTAGGGGAGAAATGAGGAGAAATAGGGTTTATAAACCCTATTTGGTAATTTGGGCGGATCCTGACCCGAATCCGTCTAAGATCCAATAGGCCATAGCGCGGGAAGATCTCGCCAGCTACCCGCGCTATGGGGGAGATCTTACGCTATCTCGCGTGAGACTCAAACAGTGGCTGCCACGACAAACACCCAATAACATTCCATAGTTGGCCCCCAAGGGGGAGAGTGGTGCGTAATTTTTTGCGCAGCCTCTATCAGATCCCCCAATCTAATATCTACACTGGATTAGGTGGAAACTGGAATATTCATTTTTTTTCAGAAGGCGAGATTCAGATGCTCAAGCAGCTTAACCAACAGAATTATGAGAGATCTGGAATTAGGAGAGTTCTGGGACTCCTAGATTCATCTTCCAGATTGCATAGCAAGTAAGCAGGAGGTACTTGCACTTTCCAACTTTTTAACTTTCTGAACGTGTTTAGGTGATCCCATTTCACCCTCCACAAAAGAATAGAGAATTTTGTCAACATCTTCGACCAAATTCTCTCAGCTAACATGTCTTTATGTTTTCTATCTCTAATACTTTCCACCATTTCCTTCAACTTACTTATCGGAGTACCAAATCTCCACACAATCGTATTATTTATCCACCAGATTCTATTCTGAGTTAAAAGCTTTCCAGAAATGCGAATCCATAGTAAGCCTGATTTGAATATCATTAAGTGTTTTTCCTTTAATATACCTATCTTGGATCCATTTTACCAAAATAGAATCACTCTTATCCCAGTACTTTGATGCTCTTTTAATATTGGTTGCAGTGGTGATAATAGGTAGGTCTCTAACCCCTAAACCCCCATCTGCCTTGGGAAGGACCATTTGGGCCCATGAGATCCCTTTCCTTTCATACCATATAAATTTATAGGCTAACCTTCTCACATTCTTAACCACAGAATCAAATATAGCTATACCTTGCCCCCAATAGGTATACTTTCCAACTATTATCCAATTAACTAATTGTATTCTCCCTCCATAGGAAAGACATTTTCCACTCCGTCTTGCTAAAAGCGCTTCTATTGACTGGATTAGTTTCCAGCATTGTCCAAATGACTTTTTCTTTCCCGTGATTGGCAAGGTTTGAGTTGCGCCATAGCGGGTAGCGACGGTTGCCCGCGCTATGGGGATATAGCGTGCTATAGCGCCTCTATAGCGCCAAGTGTATTTTTAAAAAATTCTTGATATATACAATAATTAGTGATCAAGTTAAATCAATAGTTTTAGAAATGGGGAGAAATCGTGAGATTTGGAAGAGAAATCTATATAAATACTAACCCTATTTGGGTATTTGGTCAGATCCGCCTAAAGGTCCACTTCTCATAGCGCGAGGAGATAGCGCTGTCTACGCACGCTATGGGGTATATAGCACGCTATAGCGCGCGCTACTCAAACCTTGGTGATTGGTATTCCTAGATATGATATGGGTAAATTTTTAATAGTATATCCTAAGATGTTATGCAAAGATTAGTTTTCTGCGCATACTTTCGAGAAGGTGGAGGAGCTCTTGCTCGCATTTACTTCTAATACCGAAAACAACGAAAATTTCTCAAGCAGCGTCTTAATTACATTAAGCGATTTCAGGTTTGCCTTTGAGAAGATGAGGATATCATCCGCATACATAAGGTGAGATATAGAAGTAGCACCATTCACCTGATAAATGTCTATCCTTTTGTTCTTCACTTCACTCTGTATCAATCTACCTAGAACGTCCATAACCATGACAAATAGAATAGGAGATAGAGAATCACCCTGTCTAATCCCCCTCTGGCTTTTGAAGGGAGGTGTTGGAGTCCCTTCCACCAGTACCGAGAATGAAGCAGAGGATATGCAATTCCAAATCAATTTGCAGAATATAGAAAAAAAATTCATATGCTTCAAGAGTGGCAATTATCAAGCTTTTTCAGGTGGCCATGCAGTCATGCGATGACCCTGACCGCATGTGTCAAAAGCTTTTTTAAGATCTATACTTAAACAACACCTTTTGGGAGTTCTCTTTCTCCCAAAGCCATGAACCATCTCATCCTCTTGAATAAAATCTGCTTGATTTGGAGAGATGAGTTTACTAGAGACCTTACTGATCCTATCTGCTAATATTTTTGGCTTGTAGATCAAGTTGACACATGAAATCGGTCTGAAATCAGACATATCTGATATCGTGTTTGTTTTAGGCACAAACGTGATGAAAATATGATTAGCAGACTTCAACAAAGGCTTGCCTTACACATTTCATTACTAGGCCTTTCAGATCTCCCCACTTTTTTTGAAGAATTCTGAGGTGAAACCATCCGGCCCAAGGGATTTCCCAGAATTTAAGGAGAACAGTGTGAAGCCTACATGGTTCCGAATGCGCCTCCACGCGATGCGCCTCCACGCGATGCGCCACCACCTGGAGCACTTGAGCATATATGCGCAAATGTGTCAGTGGCATTTTCGTAAATATATATAAAACTAAAGGAAATTCATATATTTTTTATACATCAATCCTAAAATATAGACATGCCAATAAAATAATCAATTAAATTTTTTAGTTAAAAATATATTGGATAGAAAAATTATTATAATACATATATTTATTAATTATTATAACACCCTATAATTCATTGTAACACTATAATTTATTTAACACATGTACACTTTATTTAGTCTTATATTGATAGGATATAAAAAGTACATATAACACTATAATTTATTTAACACATGTACACTTTAGTTAGTCCTACATTGATAGGATTCAAAAAGTACAAAGAATACTTTATAATTTATTTAACTACACTTTTTATTCCCACATCGATAGAATTTAAAAAATACAAAGAAGGTTGGTTTATAAATAAAGATTCATTTTGCCTAAAACAAATATGAAGTCTTAAGAGTGAGAGGAGCTTATATTAAAAATAATATAGCTCTTTTAATGGACCAATGTTTAAAGTTTTGGCATAAAAATAAATTTTTGGTCTGAAAATAATTTTTTTTTGGTCTGTTTTTTTTTTAATTCAAGACCAGATCCGGGTCGGATCCGGCTAAGGGCTGGCGCATCTCCCTGGGAGGTCGCATATGCGCGCGCATCTGAAACCATGGGAGTCTATACTTCTTCCTCTAACGGAGCCTGAAGCAACCACCTATTCATTGCTTCAGAAACTATTCTAGAAAAAATGACAGGAACCATCGGTCGTTGTGTAGTTGAATTACTAAACAGAGTTTTAAAATACCTAACATTGTTTTCTTCTAACAGAGCCCTAGAGGTGGTTTGATTTCCATCTGTATCGAGAATTTTAGAAGTTGAATTTTTAGATCTCCTTAACTTTGTAGCGATACTAAAGAATCTGTTGTTTTTGTCTCCTAGTTTTAGCCAAGAAACCTTATTCCTTTGCTTCAGATCTGCCTCCTCTTTAGCTATAAGCTCCTTTAATCTTCCTCTTATTTTTGCACTTTCCTCTTGAAGCGGGATAGATAAGGGGTCCTTTTCCAAGGCTTCAACTGAGTTATTCAGATCAATCCTTGCCTGAGCTACCCTCCTCGCTAAGTGTCCTTTCTCTGCTGCCCATTGCTTAGAAAGTATTTTAACTTCCTTAAGCTTTTGCTGCAACTTATACAACCCAGTTTCATGTATTTGCTTTGCTAGGCTAGCCTTGACTATCTCTACATACGAAGGATCTTCCAGCCAGGAGTTAAATAGCCTAAACGGCTTAACTCCTTTTTCCACTTGAGATATTACCTTTTGCTGCCTCTGCATTGTCTTGCCCTTCTCCCTATCTTGACTAGAGACTTCAGAGACATATGCATCCCGTTCTGTTGAATGGACCTCTTGCGGAGCCCCTTTAACATCCGAAGGAGAATGAGACTCCCCTATATCATCCTCTACTTGTTGTCCCTGTCTCGAGATGTCTTTCTCCATACTGATGTCTAACAAAGAGCCCTTACTGGATGAGGATTGTATAGATTCACCAAGAGAATGAGTTCCTCTTCCTTCTCTATCCGTCACACTCTGCAACGAGCCAACAATCTCCACTTCATCTACTACATCAATTTCTATCTGTTGCTCCTGTATTGATATTCCATTTTTCCTTTCCTTACTGGTGTCTTGGGAAACATCAGTTTTTCCTTCCCTTTCCTTATCAACAAAGTTTTTTTTTTTTTGAAGCAATTAAATTTCATTAGAATAAGGCTAATGCCAAGTTTACAAAAATAGAGAATAGAAATAAAAATAGAAGTAAAAAGAAATGAGCAAAAAGCTCATTGACTCTCTCCCATTAGCTATGTAGTCTAGTTATACAGTAACTAGATACGCTGTCTCAGGAGGTTGGTCTCCCATACTTCTATCATAGATGTCTCCAAAGGGTGACAACAACTCTTTTTGTAATACACTGAATCAAAGGAGAGACTGATGTCTTTAATGACCTCCTTAAGGACTACCTCAGGAGGCCTACTAATGTGCTGTCTGTATCTTTTATTTCTTTCCGTCCATATATGCCACGACAAACACCCAATAGCATTCCATATTAGCCCCCAAGGGGAGAATGGCGCGTAATCTTTTGTGCTGCCTCCATTAAATACCCAAATCTAATATCTGGACTGGATTGAGTAGGGACTGGAATGTTCATTATTTTCCAAAAAGCGGAATCCAGGTATTCCGCCAACGGAATTAATAGAGATCTAGAATAAGAACAGTTAAAGAAAAGATGACTCCTAGTTTCATCTTCCATATTGCACAACAAGCAAACAGAAGGCACTTGTACTCTCCAACTTCTCAGCTTCTTGCACGTGTTTAGGTGATCCCATTTCACCCTCCACAACAGAATAGAGAATTTTGTCGGCATCTTCGACCAAATTCCCTCAGCTAACATGTCTTTATGCTTTCTATTTCTAATACTTTCCACTATTCCCCCCAATTTATTTATCGGAGTACCAGATCTCCACACAATCGTACTATTGACCCTACAATCCAAACATTTATCCACTAGGCTTCTTTCTGAAACAAAAGCTTTCCAAAAATGCGAATCCACAGTAGGCCTGATTTGTATATCATTAAACGACTTTCCTTTAATATACCTATCTTGGATCCATTTTACCGGAATAGAATCGCTCCTATCCCAGTACTTTGAAGCTCTTTTAATATTGGTTCTAGTAGTAATAATAGGAAGGTCTCTAACCCCTAGACCCCTTTTCCGTCTTGGGAAGGACCATTTGGGCCCACGGGATCCCTTTCCTTCCGTCCCATATAAATCTATAAGCTAACCTTCTCACCTTCTTAGCCACAGAGTCGGGGATAGCCATATCTTGCACCCAATAAGTATACTTTCCAACTATTATCCAGTTAACTAGTTGTATTCTCCCTCCATAGAAAAGACATTTCCCACTCCATCTTGCTAAGAGCGCCTCTACAGACTGGATTAACTTCCAGCACTGTCCAAATGACTTTTTCTTTCCCGTGATTGGTAACCCTAGATATGTTATAGGTAGACTTTTAACAGTATATCCTAAAATATTATGCAAAGCTTGATCTTCTGCACATACTTTTGAGAAGGTGGAGGAACTCTTGCTCGCATTTACTTCCAATCCAGAGAACAATGAGAATTTCTCAAGCACCGTTTTAATTGCATTAAGCGATTTCTGATTTGCCTTTGAAAATATGAGGATAACATCCGCATACATGAGGTGCGATTCCCATTCTGGTCCAAACGTATCTCTAATCGACTGAGCTTTATGCGGTTTAATATTAGTTTCCAATATTGAAAATATATCTATAGCCTTAGACCTGACTAATTCCTTGATTTCATTATGTGATTCGAATGAGTTAAACCCCCTAATGTTCCAAATCAAGAAAGCCATTATGAATTTTCAGATAGGAGATCAACTGCCCTTCAGTGCGGCTTCTTCCGCATCTACTTTGGAGGAGCTTAAATCCCCTCCATGGGCATAATATTTTTTCTTCCTACTCGCATTACTTCGCAAGCCCTCTTGACCTGATACTTTGATCCAGTCTGGGTTTTCTACAGACCTTATCTCCGGAAGCCCCATCATCTGAACCGGAGCCACCTCAACTTTCCTTCTGGTATATTTCTTTTTTACCTCCCTTCCTAAAGCAGTGATCACCTGACCCCTGACCCTACTCTGGGAAGAGGGAACACCCCCTTCGAGACTATCTTAGGCTCAGATGCCGACAAAGAAACACCTATTCCAAGTCTGGTACAAAGCAGGGAAGGAGAGAATGAGGAACAATTCGGCCTAAGTTGAATTGTTCTCGGGGTATGCTCTTGTTCCATTGACTGGTATGAAACCTCATTCACCTCCCAACTATGGATTGACGAGTTCATGTTTTGCCCTTGCTCCCCCCACTTTTCACTGTTCCCCTCCATAACTTGGGAGTCATTCTCCCTTACTGCTCCCTTACCTGGAACATGAACCCCTTCCCTTCCTCCATCTACCCCCCCAGTTGGGGGGCAACAACCTCAATCTCATCCATGACCATCCCCTTACCGGGGTCTTCAGAGACCTGTGCATCCCGCTTTATTAACCAGGATCTCTTATCAACCTCTTCCATCTGCCCCTGTCTCTGGATAGTTTCATACTCATAGGACAAAATTTGTATAGTAGAAGGTATCCTCTCCCCTTCTCCTCCCCTCGTACTCATAGGGATCACAATCTCCATTTTATTTATCACAGCTCCTGTCTTATCATAGCATGTTCCCCTTCCCTATACTCCAAATCCTGGGGATCATTCTCCCGTACTATATCAGGAGAATTAGCTCCTTCCCTTCCTCTCCCTGCACCCCTCAGTTGGGGGCCAACAACCACAATCTTATCCATAATCATGCCCCTCCTCTTCCGTACCTCTCCTACTCGTAGGGAGCACAACCTCCACTTTGTCTACCGCCCCACTTTCTAACAACTTCTGTATTATCTCAACATTTCCCCCTTCACCATGGGAATCATCAGTTCTTCCTTGCCCTCCCTTTTCCATAGGGATGTTCCTTTCCCTGCTCTGGGGGACATCCCCAACCTTCTCCAACTCCGCCCATCTGTTGGATATAGATATCGAAAGCGAACTTACAGTCTTCAGCTTGCTCCGTCCTTGGCTCCAGTCCCCTTCCCTATCATGAGGGATTATTACAGTGGCTTCCGCTTTTGAGATGGGGGGAGGAGGGACTTTCTCTATAAGTGGTCGACAACATTTTTCGGACCAGTGACCGAAAAATCCGCACGTCCGACACTTTTGTGGCTTTGACCTGTATTTCACTGTCAGCGTATGACATGTTTCCTTCCCATTTTCCTCTCGAATCATTATTTTAATTTGCCCAGGAAATCTGAAATTCGGTTTACTTTGGAAACAAATTCTAAGAGATTTTGGGTGAGATATCGTATCCATATGCTCTCCATATAAAGAAATACCTAAGACGCTAGTTATCCTGTTTACCGCATCCTTCGAAAACATTCCTGGGAGAAGATTTCCTATGATTGCCCATTGGAACATCGTTTCATAACATTCATTATGGATAACATCCGGAGGGAGCTTGCTAACTTTGAACGGAGTGTCACAAAATCTATCCCATGAGCGATCACACGAACGGAAATAATCCGCCGCCTCCCTAAACCTAACGTCGAAAGTAGCATCCCGAAATCTTACGATTTGAATATCTCCATTAACCCCCCATTTTCTTCTCAATAGACAGGTCATGGCTCTTATGGACGGAACATCACCCATTACTCTGAGTGAAATCCTAAGTGCTCCCTCTGACTTAGGGGGGAGAAGCTGAGACCTCCGCATGGAAGCACAAGCAAACTCCTCCCTCTCTGAAGGTTGTACAAACTGAAGTCTTCTCAGATCTCCAGAATCAGGAGTGGACAACTTCCAGTTGTCTATCATTCCTAAGTCAAAAGCCTCTTTCTTCCTACCCCCTTCCTTATATAACTCCCACCCCTAGGTTGCTTCCCAGACCCTCTGAATAGATTCCTTTTTCTTTTCAAATTTTTTCCAAACATCTCATTTCTCCTGAAATGTCTCCAGAGCGCCGCTGCGCCGTCCATCAAGAACAAGGAGTAAGAGAGTTACCTCCTTAAGGTTTAACAACATACAACCTATACTACACAAAGAGAAATTGAGGTGGGTGTAAAAAACCCGGGTGTGGTCTATGCCATCTTTTGAATTGTGGTCTATGCCATATTTCTCCGGGAAAAACCCTACTCTTGGGTCAATTCCTACCTTGTATTTTTATATTTTATGTGTTCCTAAACCCTAAGTTAGTGACCCTCTTCAGAGTGTCTCTAGCTAAGTTTGTATGGAGACGAGTAGGGAGACACAACAACAAAAGCAAGCAAAATATAAGTCTATATGGAAGAGAGCAAAAAATTAAAAAAATATCTGGATTTGCCTCCAGAATTTTCCCTCTAGTCTCGTCCAATCAGCAAGTCAAAGAATCGCAACAGAGCGAGCAAACTGCAAGCAAAAAGCAGTTCAATGCACACAAGTTGTTCACAATTCACCAAATCCGTGAGCTCAGAATGTTCCGATCAGAAAGCAACAGATCTTCAATCGCGAACAAAAAATCTCCAGCTGAAATCTTCAATCTCTAACAGCAAGATCCAGAATTGATTGCGAGCTAATCATTAATCAGTACAGAAAGTTGCAAACCACAGAACGCAACTAATCCACTGAATCAAATCGCAAAAGCAAGAACAGAAAGCAGTTGGAACAGCAACAATCAAGAACTATCAGCTTAACGATCAGTGAGCAGCAATCAAGACCGAAACGCAGAAATCAACTTGAGCACAGAAATCAGATCGAGCAGAACCACGTGAGCACATAAATCAAACCGAGAACGAAAATTGATTTCAGAAATCAAAGCAGAAATCGATTTCTTTGAGCCTGTCCGTCCTCAAAAATACGAATGCCTTGAGAATCATAGATGCAGATCCACGCAGATGCGGAACAGTCAGATTGCGAAGAGTTGATCACGAGCAGATCGCGATCGTTCCTCCAGAAAAAATCGCACCAAAAAATTCGCACCCAACGAGGAAGTCAAGATGCTGTTCCGTAACTGTCTACGCTCCAATGCATATTTGCTTCTTGGCTAAAAGATTGTGAGAAAATCGTTTTCCGATCGCAAGAAGTTGTGCTCTCACGAGCAGCCAGATCGGGAGCAGAAAGATCACCAGAAAGGTTAATTGATGTTGTGTATAATTCAGTATTTGCCGATTTAAACACAACACAATAATCGCATAATTTTGCTGCCTCTTTGTTGTCCACTCTTATTTATACTCTCATGGTGTGAGAGTGGAAATTCCACCATGAGAGTCCAAGCCCATTTTATTGGGCTTGGTCCATGGGTCGAATTAATTCGAACCCATGGGAGATGAGAGCTTAGTGTGCATCAGAAATCCTACATCATATTAACATTTAGGATATTTTCAATCCCTTTAGATGACATTGTGTTTCACTACATGGTTTTCTTTTATATTTCATTATATGGTTCACTGTTATAAGTTATCAATGGTTCACTTTTTCATCATATGTTCTCTTCTTATTGTAGGGTGACATTACAAAAGTACAACCAAATGGTGTTTTTTTAGATAGTCTGAATAAAATATCTAGCAGCTACCCTGATAAGTCAAGATCAAATTCTTTATTTATGGGAACCGATAAAGATGGTTCTCTTAAAGATCGTGAAGTATTGCCAGGCCATTCAAACTCAAATGATTTTTCTGAACCATTTGCAGGCAATAGTTTTTTGAAAAGGTTCTCTGACAATACTCAAAAGCTCTAACATGTTGTTTCCAAATTGCGTTCCATAGATTTTTTTTGATCTTGCAATCTTAATCATAAAACGCATTTTCTTGTAGGTTCAATGTAGAGAATCGATCTACTGTATCTCTCATTTTCAATCAATGGGCAAAAAAACCTGTTTTTCAAAATCCGAAGCGGTTGCTTGACAAGGTATTCTATTTTTGACAAATAGTAATATAGTATAGCACTCTTATTTTTCCCATAGTTCCCACCTCCCATACTCCTTTTTTCAGAAGGCTCTTTGATGTAGTACACATGCTAGATGGTGCTTCTAATTGTGCTCTTGCTTATGCAAGGAGCATAATTAGCCTTAACTAGTTCCTCAAGGCCATCTCAAAGGGAGTTCCCCACCTATTGAGAAACCTTATAAATAAAGAATAATGTGGAACATGAAAGGTCATATTATTTTCCATTCTAAAAAGGTATTTCTCTCTTGCTTTTTTTCTTCTTCTGATTGCTTCTCTTTTTTTCCCATTGCTATTCCTACTATAGTTTTATTGGGTTTAAATAGTTTTGTAGTAAAGGAGGGGTAATAAGGGAAATAAAAGAATTTTAAGTTCTTTTAAATGGGTGGTGGATTAACCCGACCCGACATGACCCATCAGTCCGGCCGAAAAAAGTGATAGGAAAAGCGCTCAAAATTAGTGCTTTTCCGCTTTAAATCGCTAAAGCGGTGCCGTTTTTAAAACTATGGGATTGATTGCAAAGCTCTAAGGGATTTATGGGAAGCCATCTGGATCAAATCAAATTTTTCTGATGAGACAGTTCTTCAATCTGACATTGAAGGAGGGTAGATCCGTTACTGATCACATAAATCAGTACACAGAAATTCTAAGGCAGCTAGCAGCAGTGGACATTAATTTTAAAGATAAAATCCAGGCAGTGGCACTTTTATCATCCCTTCCAGAATCTTGGTCGAGTCTAATTATCTCTGTAAGAACTTTTATGGCAAAAACAGAGATGGCACTTGATGATGTTAAAGATATCTTGTTAGGTGAAGAGATGAGGAGAAGAAATCTGCCTTCCGGTAGTTCATCTGCATTAGTTCTGGATTCTAAATCAAGGGGAAGATCAAAAACCAAAGGGAAGAAGTCGAGTACAAGGTTTAAATCCAGAACAGGGAATAAAGAAAAAGTTGTGTGCTGGAATTGTAATCTTAAGGGCCATTTCAAGTCAGAATGTAAGACTCTTAGAAAACAATTCAAGAAGAGGAAGGAGGTAGATTCAGTGAGCTATTCTGAAGATTCAGATGAAGAGGCACTGGTGTTTTTTTGGACTTAAAAGTGGATGCTTGGGTGCTTGATTCAGGAGCATCTTTCCACTCTACCTTTCAGAAAGAATTACTGAAAAATTACTACTCAACAAAGCTAAAGAAGGTGTGTCTAGCTGATGGAACAAGTCTGGATGTGTTGGCCAGAGGAGAGGTGCACATTAAAACCTCACTTGGGGTGTGGAAACTCAAGGAGGCTAGTTTCATTCCAGGTCTAACAAAGCAGCTGATTTCAGTGGGTCAACTAGATAGAGAAGGCTATCATGTGACCTTTGTGAGGAATACATGGAAAGTAGCCAATGGTTCTTTGGTGGTTGCAAAAGGAGAGAGGACGGGTATACTCTACTTGGTTTCTTCTCTGGATGAGTTGAATTTTGTAAAGGAAAATTCAGATGCAAATTTATGGCACAAAATGATGGGACACTGGGAGAAAAAGGCTTGAAGGCCCTGCACAATGATGGTAAATTTCCCAATCTAAATTCTGTAAATTTAGATTTTTGTGAGGATTGTATTTTTGGCAAACAAAGGACTGTCAAGTTTTCTAAAGTAGGGAGAGAACCTAGACAACAAAATCTGGAGTTGGTGCACACTGATGTGTGGGGACCAGCTTCTGTTTGCTCAAATGGAGGGTTCAAGTATTTTGTCACACTCATTGATGATCACAGCAGGAAGGTATGACTTTACTTTATTAAGAAAAAATCTGATGTGTTTTCTGTTTTCAAGAAATGGAAGGTGGAAGTTGAAAATCACACAGATGTAAAGATCAAGAAGTTTAGATCAGACAATGGAAGGGGAGTATGATAGTGTGGAGTTTAAGTCATTTCTTGAGGAAAATGGCACCATCATGTAAAGGACGGTACCAAGGACATCTCAACAGAATGGGATAGCTGAAAGGATGAATCAGACATTGTGTGAGAGGGTTAGAAGCATGAGATTGAATTCTGGTTTGCCAAAAGAATTTTGGGCAGAGGCAGTAAGTACTGCAGCTTACTTGATCAACAGGAGTCCATCTGTTCCTTTCAAAACAAATTAGGTTATAAGGGCAAAGAATGTGGTGTTTGATTAGTCTAAGCTATACAAAAATAGGAAGGATGAGGGAGATGAGGGAGAACCAGAGAGTTACTCAAAGGCAATCAAGAACACTGATGCAAAGAAGTGGGAGTTTGCTATGGCTGAGGAGATGAAGTCTTTAAGTCAGAACAAGACTTGGAAGCTGACCACTCTACCAAAGGACAAGAAAATTCTGCAAAACAAATAGGTGTACAAAATTAAAGAGGATGTTGAAGGAAAACCAAAGTATAAGGCCACATTGGTAGTTAAAGGGTTTCAACAAGTATAAAATCTGGATTATATTGATGTGTTTTCACCAGTGGTCAAAATGACAAGTATTGTAGCTGTTGAAAACCTCCATTTAGAGCAAATGGATGTGAAGACTGCATTTTTAAATGGAGATCTTGAGGAAGACATCTATATGGCTCAACCTAAAGGTTTTGAAGTGAAGGGTATGGATTTTGATCTGGTTTGCAAGTTAGAGAGAAGCTTGTATGGATTGAAGCAGGCCCCTAGACAGTGGTACAAGAAATTTGATGGTTTCATGACTGAAATTGGCTTCAAAAGGTGTGGTTCAGACTTCTGTTGCTATCTAAGGAGATCTGATGATGTGTATATTATTCTGGTCATTTATCTGGATGATATGTTATTGGCAACTTCAATGATGAAGGAGATAAAATCCTTAAAGAGCAATTTATCAAAGAGGTTTGAGATGAAAGACCTTGGACCAACAAAGCAGGTTCTTGGCATGAAGATAGTTAGAATGGATGGTAATCTTTATTTTATTTTTCTTTTTATTTTGAAGCAATTAAATTTCATTAAAAAAAATAAGACTAATGCCCAGTTTACAAAGGATGGTAATCTTAGATTGAATCAAAGGAGGTACTTGGAGAAGGTACTTGGAGAAGGTACTTAATAGGTTCAATTATTGTTTTAGTAGAAGGACAGATCTTCCAATTGGAGCAGATTTCAAGCTGTCTAAATTGCAATCACCAAAGACAATTGATGAACAAGATGAAATAAAAATGTTCCCTATGCCTCTGCAGTAGGGAGCCTTATATATGCTATGATTTGTACAAGGCCAGACTTATCTCATGCAGTGGGAGCTATCAGTAGGTACATGGCAAATCCAGACAAAAAGCATTGGATCAAAATTCATTAAATATTGAGTTATGCTTTTCAGGACGATCTACAAATCTGATGGGATTCAATGATGCTGACCTTGGTGGGGATTTTGACTCAAGTAGAAACACATCAGGTTATGTTTTCTGTCTAGGTGGGACTGTTATTAGTTGGAGATCCAAACCCCAAGGGCAAGTGACACTCTCAACCATAGAAGCAGAATATGTTGCAGTCTCAGAAGCTGTGATGAAAAGATGTGGCTGGAGGGTTTGTTGACAGAATTGGGTTTGAAACTGAAGAATTATGTTCTTTTCAGTGATAGTCAAAGTGCTATTTATTTGACTCAAAATCCAAAGTTCCATAACAAATCGAAACACATCATAAACAAGTTTCATTTCATAAGAGAGTTGATTGAAAGTGATGAATTGATCTTAGAGAAGGTGGCTGATGAAGAAAATGTTCTGACATGTTTACCAAGATCATGAGCATCAAGACGCTAAAGCATTGCATGGCCTTAGTTGGTCTCCACAAAGTCTGAGCATGGAGGCTGGGGTGAGGTGATGAAGAATAATCTCCAAGTGGGAGATTGTTGGAGTTAATTGCATTGAAATTAATCGCAAGAAGTTATTTGAAATTATTTCGGTGAGCAATTAATTAAAATATAAGGGAGACATAAGTTAGATGGAGAATATTCTTCATGGGCTAATAATTCTTATGGGTCTTCTGAATTAATTAGTTATCAAGGGCTAGGGGCCTAAGGCATGCCTCTTTAGATAACTAATTATAAATAACATCTAATTTTTCTCTTGTAATGTGCTGGATAATTTTCTGCCGTCTGTAATTCTTGTTGCCAAGGGTAGGAGGAACCCAATCACCCCCGGGGAGTAAGCACAGCTGAACCTCGTTAACAAAACATTCTCTTTTGTTGTGTGTTCTTATTTTTCCTTCCTCCACTTCTATTTTTTCTGATCTGATTACACGTTTCAGATCAATACTTTCGTGTGAGGTCAGAATTGAGAGAATAGAGAGAGCCAAACTCGCTCAATTACATCATTACAAGTAGGAGCACAAATTACATCACTCTGACCCATAAATGCTACATCATTATATTACTAATAGGGTAATCAGATGAATCCAAACCCGCCCAATTACCCGGATAGAAAAAACGCTGTAAAAACTACTTATTTGTATAAATATACAGAATTTAATATCTTGTGGTATTAATAAAGTAGGTATTTTACTTTCTTAGTGATAAAGAATGACCATACGATTGTGGAGGGAATAATTGTGCTAGCTAGAATTAGTTGAGAAAAAATCGCACTCCCAAAGAGCGAAGGTGGAATAGGGGTCAGAGATTTCTTTACAACTAATGCTTCAACATTGGTCAAAAGAACAGAGAGGATGTGGAGTCCTAATACTCCATACTACCAGACTGGATAAAAGTTAGATACATCAAAGGAAGAAACATTGGGGAAATAGAGTGTAGACCTACTCTGGACTCTCACATGTGGAAAACAATACTAGCTAATAAGGAAACAATAGGGAAATGTATAAACTGCCTGAGTAACTATAGGGTCACACAAATTGCCCCCTCCAAGCACTCAGAAACATTAAGGCCCAAAGGCATCTTACAAGAGATAAATCTAGGGATCTGGGCCAAAAGGCCTCCCAAACTCTCCATGTTGTTGTGGAGAATTAAGGTCAAGAGTCTGAACACTTTAACTAGACTGCAAAGTTGGGGACTCAACATAAATACGTCCTGCCCACTATGTGGAAATGAGGAAGAAACATTACAACACCTATACTTTAACTGCCATTACACTAGATTCCTATTGCTAGAGTCCACTAGTTGTCTTAATAATGTTGTTTGGACACTTAGTGGGTAAAATCCCCCATCTCCCGCAATAGACATCAGGATAATGGAAACAATACAAAAATTCACCCACAAGTCCAGCTGTTGGGGTACACTGGACTATGCTAGCATCCCTTTTCTGGCACATATGGTGTGAAAGTAATAGGAGATTGAAACAACGCACCCTAAGGCCTCCAGAAATTCTCAGCAGAGAAATTATAAAGGATGTGAGCATTGCATATGAATCTACATCCTATAAGAAGCACAATCTTTCACATATTGAAATACAAGCTATACGCTCATGAGAGTCCAACCACTTGAGGCTTAAGTCCTTGGCCAGTTAGTCAGGGCCATAGTTGTATAAGAGATAGACAATGTTTTTACATTTAATGTACTTGCATTTCCCTATATTCTGTCATCTTGGGCTATGCTCAACCTCCTTTTTCAGTAATGAAAGTTTTAATTTCTCAAAAAAAAAAAAAGTTACAATAAAGTGCGACGTTTCTGCCCTCTAATAAAGGTAAATCTGGATTCCTAAAGCCTATTTAAAGATCGGAATTTAGCTAATACATTAAATGATGTAGCCCATAGTCTAAGAACAGTAGAGTGATGAGATGAAGAAGAGAATATCTTCTTCAGGTCAGATACTAGCAATAAGTTCTTGGAATCCGCCAAGCATCGAGGGGTAAAGGGAAGAATAGAACAAGAGTAATCAAGAGAAAGGAAAGTAGACAAAAGTAGGAATATCTGATTCATGATTATCAAAATAACAAGCTGTTGGTCCTCCTTTGATCCACCATATTTATACTCACGTCATTGGTAGTGGACAGTCAAAATGATGTGAGTCATAACCTTCTAGAAAGGAGGACTGACCCGACCTTGGTCGAACCATGTATGGGCCAGCTCTTCATTAATTGGACTCTCACTCTGTCCTTTATCATTAAGACTAACTCCAAGAATCCTGGAGGTCGTAGCATGCTGGATAATAGTATTAATATCACTATGCACTGCATCAGTAAGTGAATTATTTTCTTCACAAAGAGGATACTTATCGATATCTCTAAGGTAATTCTCTTCCCATCTCATTACATTTCTATAGACAGCTAAAGGATTGAATACAGATTATCCGGTTGATAAATGGATACGAATAATGTGGTATCCATACCATATCCAACCGATTGACACCTCTACCTAGACTGTGTATTAGTTATTAGGTATTCTTAAAAGTGCCAATAAGATAACGTTTCACCTAAGGGAAATCATACGATAGCAATTTAACAATCCACGCTTTATAGTAATGAGTACGTGATGCAGCCCTTATAAGTGCTTGCATTAATAATAGGCTCGATTCTAATCGAGCCTTGGACCAAGCCCAATAAAATGGCTTGGACTCTCATGGTAGACTTTCCACTCTTAAACCATGAGAGTATAAATATGAGTGGACCCTAAAGTTGGAGGCTAGTTGAGTTTTTATTTTATCCAAGGTAATTTTCAACAAGAATTCTTTCCTTCTTCATTTCTTTCTTTTATTTCTTTCTATTTTTCTACCGATTTCTGTTATTCTTCCCTATTTTCACATCACGATTATCCTTGGATTAGGATAATCTAATTTGCAATTATCGATCTTCAAGGGAAGCTTAAACTCTAATTGATAATTCACTGTTCCATTGTTTTGAAACACAAGTCTGGACAGATTTCATCCATCCTTTGAATCTGTCCCCATAAATCGTTCAAGGCCTACATCAGTACGATTACGAAAATGTATTAGCTATACCCAAAACTTCCCAGATTTTATAATGTGACAAGTGTTTCATTTGGCCACTATTTGTTAACCACTTAACTGTTTGTTGTCAACAGGTTGGGTTTGTTATTGACGAGCGTTTAAGGAATAAAGGAAAAAAGAACAAGGTTTTATTATATTATCATTTTTAATGATTATTGGATTTATTCTGGTTATTTTATTGTTTTTTAATATACCTCGGAAGAGATATTCAGGTACAAACCAATGAATGTAAACGAGCCAGACTCGGGCTCGACTCAGGCTTGGGTTTGCTGAGATCGGTCTGTCCAGGTTCGAGCTCGGAGCTAAAATAACTGGACTCGGGCTGGGTGTCAATTTTTTAGGAAATACCAGCAATTAAAAAATATCAGCATATTCCTTAATGTGGTTGTTGGAGTAATTGTATTGAAATTAATTGCAAGAAGTTATTTGCAATTATTTCAATGAGCAATTAATTAAATTATAAGGGGGACATAACTTAGATGGAAAATAAAATATTCCTCATGGGTTAATAGTTCTTATTGGGCCTACTGGATTAATTAGTTATCAAGTGTTTCCCTAGATGACTAATTATAAATGGCATCTAATTTTTCTCTTGTAATGTTGTTGGATATTTTTCTGCCGATTATAATTCTTGTCACCAAGGGTAGAAGGAACCCAATCACCCTCAGTGAGTAAGCACAACTGAACCTCATCAATAAAACATTCTGTTTTGTTGTGTGTTCTTATTTTTCCTTCCTCCACTTCTATTTTTTCTGATCTGATTACAAGTTTCAGATCAGTACTTTTATGTGAATCGTGTGAGGTCAGAATTGAGAAAATAGAGAACCACCATTCTCGTGTGAGGTAGAGAGAATCTGATTAGGAGAGAATCTGATCAGATCTGTTCGTGGATTGCAAATCGACTTACAGTGGTATCATTCAAAAGGCACAACCAAATAATGGTCGAGCAGAATGCAATCTAAGTTTGGGAGACCATCGTTCTACGGCAATACCTTAGGGACAGCTAGTAACTAGAGAGAGCTATATAGAATTAATATCGACAAGTCTATAAATTTTACTCTTTACTATCTATTTGGTTTTAATCAGACTCTGCTCAAACATCTTCATTTTTATTAATGAAAATTTAACTTCATCAAAAAAAAGAATGTTTAAATAGAAGTTTAGGTATTGATACAAAATCGATAATTTGTAATACTAATATTAATAAATATAAGGGTATAACCATACAAATTATCTAAGTTTACCGAGTTAAGCCCGAGCCCGGTGCTTAGTAGTTGGTATTACAGTAGGCTAAGGTTGGGTATGAAGCAATATATTGAAGCATAATCTACACTACTAATGGGAGCCGATTTCAATAATTTCTTCAATTGCACACTGAGTTGAGGAACTGATCAGATCTGATGAGAGATCTGAAGATTTCAGAGTAATCAAGCTAATCCAGTGGAATCCACCAATGAAACAGTGATGTTCGGATTGGATTCCACCAGATCTGAATAGTGTTTAAATCTAGAAGAAATAAGAAAAATGACCAAAAGTTGAATGCATCACATATCTCGAAATGCATGGATGGGGTTAGAATCACATATCCCCACTTGTTTTCATCCAATGGGTTATCATATCATGTGATGCTGGTTCTATATATTATAACATTAATTGATTTGGTATTTCATTTGTGTTGTATTCTCTTCGTCGATTTTCTATATTATATATAGCAATCATCATATATTCATATTACAATTTACAGCATTCAACAGAGTTTCAGGTTAGACTCTACATTTGGTTTGACTTTTTTCCTACTAAATATAGTATTTTTTTGTATGAAACATTAAATCCAATCCTAAACCTCAGGACCAGCCATTTGCTATACTCTTAAGTTTTAATTTTAGAAATATGGCAGCAAGATAGACTTTACGAGGCATTAATATTGGATTATAAAGGGATGTCTCCCTAATTCCTTATTTGTTATTTATGTGCTGTTCACACTTTTTATTTTTGTGGTATACTGGTAAACATTTTTATTTAGTTGTTTCTATGAACTGATTATGTACCAGGATCTTTTACGTGAATTAAAATCCAGTTTAGGTTGTGAAGAAGCTTTTCAATACGCTGAACATGTAATTCTTTCTGCCATCCGAAATGATATTTTAAATCGGATTACTAATTTGCTTTTGACCTTTTGCTGACTGCAATGATAAAAGAAATGATTTCCTTGTAGATTTTGAGGTGGCAGCAAGTTCCTGCTGAAACACGTGCTCTTTTGATTAGAGCAAAACAGGTATATTGAGATTTTTGTTCCCCTGGGCCTGGGGAGTGTATTAAATAAATTAGGTATAAATAGATTTTTCTTTTCTTCCAGGAACATTTCCAGAAACAGGGATTTGAGAAAGCACAAGGTTGTTCTGAAGCTACGACGAAGCAGGTAAATGAATCTGTGTTAATTTCTTCACTATTAAAAACGCTTTATCATTTTATATATCCTATATATATTATTGAAATAACGCAGATTTCCTATCTTCAAACGCTTGGTTGCACTGTTGTCCCTACTTCTAAATTCCATGCTTCCAAGTTGATAGAACAGTACAAAGCCTTATGAATATTTATTACGAAACTGTAAGTGTGGCTTAAGACTTAAATAATTACACTTGCACGCATTTTTTAAAAAATGATTAGTTGAAAATTCACCCTTTTTACATAACTCACACAAAAAATAACATTGTAGTATAACACCCACCCCACAGGCCACAACATTCAATATTTAGTAGTTCGACAAAATCAATTCAATGAAGCATTATGATTATTTTGATGAAAGGCCAGAAACATTGTTTTGATCTTTTGAAACCATGGCCTTGGAATCCTTCCTGATTGTCCATAAATATTGTGCGCACTGTTTCATAGTCGGTCTGCCCTGTTTAGTGTTACACAAGCATTTGGAGGCTAACTTTAAAATCTTCTCCAAAGCAAAATTGATACTTGGTGACTGGGAGATTTTTGGGTCCAATACCATGCTAGAATTTCCTTCTGTGAAGTGCTTGATTGCCTGTCACAAAATATTAGTCAGATTCAAAACATTTGTTTTTACATTAATGGTAAACACATTAGATTTACTGTCTTGAGTTTGACTTACCCATTTTGATGTTTGTCTCCTTTCATGAATAGGATACCTCCCACTTACCAACTCTACCAGCAAAATACCAAAAGAATAAACATCACTTTTAACAGTGAGTTGGTTTGTGATAAGATATTCTGGATCTAAGTACCCAACTGTCCCCTTAATTTCAGTTACGACATGTGTAACCTCAGCATCATTTGAGGTTAGCCTAGCAAACCCAAAATCAGCAACCTTAGCTCGGAGATTGTCAGTTAGAAGTATATTTGCCGCTTTAATATCTCTGTGGATTATAGGTTGATCTGTGCATCATATAAGCATAGACATAAGTACCAACTCACTACAGAATATAATTAGTAAACCACTTGAGGTTTTTACCTGCATACATATGAAGATATGTGATAGCATGAGCGACATCAATTGCGATGTCGAGCCGTGAGGCAAAATCAAGAGGTTTGCCATACACACCTGAGAACATAGAAAAGGCTTAAAAAAAATAGCAGCCCAAACGTAAATTAATTGACTTGTTATTTGAAGCTTACAGTCCAAGTGCTCTCTGAGTGTTCCATTAGAGATGTATTCCACAATAATCAGTTGCTCATTGTCGTGATCAAGAAAACCCAAGAATTTGACCAAGTTCAGATGATCTATACGCTCCAGAGTTGATACCTCATTGTCAAAAGCTAGATTCGGGCCTTTATCGTCTTTTTTCGCACGCTTGATGGCAACAACAGTGCCATTGTTTAGTTTTCCTTTGTACACCATCCCAAATGCTCCCTGACCGATCCTGTTCGAGGGTGAGAAATTTTTAGTGGCTTTCTTGATTTGCGCCATGGTAAAAGTCATGCCTCCTGGTGGTGTTTGTTCAGACGATTTTGAAGACCCGTAGCCTCTTACATTCACCACCTTCTTTTCGCTGTTCAAGGAACTGCTTGAAGATATCTCTAATAAACACAGCAGGACATCATAACTACAACCAATCAGATAGAAGAAAAAAAATCCTAGACGACTAGAACATCAAAAAGAAAAAAACAGATCAACAACAAAAACTGAACATGACTATAGCATCTTCAAACTCGGTGCATGAATGAATGGATGAATGAATATGACCACCACATATCACATAGCGTGATGATGGGTGAGTCGGTACTTGAAAATCCCCCTTTCGATTCTTTCAAGTTTCAGCAACAAAAAACTGAAAAGAAAACAACAGGTCAAAATATCTTTCGGAAAAGAAAGAGATACCTGATGGAAAGCTGTTACTTTTAGGAAAATCAGAGATTCCTCTTGGAGAAGTCGTTTCACCGCTGAAGCATAAGCTGAAGAATTTGGTAAGGATCTTGTTCGGAGCAGTTGTGGAGGTGGTGGATGAAGAAGAAGCGCTTTCATCATGACTTTGCGGAGGTGTCAGGTATGGGGATTCTGCCATGTGAGTTCGGAATTAATTTTGACAAAAACAACAGCAGGCTAAGCTAACCAGTGTAGAGAGAGAGAGAGAGAGAGAGAGAGAGAAAGGTGGAGGAGGAGGAGGAAGATGACGATGAAGAAAGCAAAATAAATCTAGATGACTAAAAGACTACTCTTGTTCGTTGTAGCGCATTAACTATTTAGGATGTGGAATGAATCAAGAGTCAAAGTTCAAAAGTCAAAACATAGGAAATACCGTGGTGGAAACTGAAAAGAAAGAAAGGAAATATAATTTAATGTTGGCAAATGGCAATTAGCATTGACAAATAATTTAACGTTCTTGAAGTTACCAAATTCTGAGATTTTACTGAGAAACATGTAGGGTGAGTGAGTGAGTGAGTGAACATTTTGGAACATAGTAAAGTGGAAGAAAAAAAACTTATCAAGGTTTCATTTTGGTATCACCTGTATTCATGTGAGATATGAATTTTGAGATATAATACACCATATACTCAATCTAGATGATTAAATATAAATAGAATACAGCACATATCTTGATGTTTTAAATGAACTATCAGTTGAGATTTAAATATCTCAAATTATCTTATATGAATTCTCGTCCAATTAAAATAACAGAGGAGTCTTCTAGAATCTCCAATAAACGAAATGATTTTGTTTATTAATGAAAAAAAGATGTAACAACCAAGAGTAAACGAAACGGGTCAGTCTTGATCTGGATCCGTCCCAAACTCCCAGCCAGGTGGTGACGGATCGGTGAAAAAACTTCCATATGCTTGATCTGGATCCTCTTTCTTGAAAAATATAATTCTGTTTTAAAATGGTGTTGGTACCATGGACCGCGGACCGCGGCCCATGGACCGAACCGGACCGGACGGCCCAGGCGGACGGACGGGCGGGCGGACGAGTGGACGAACGGGGCTGACCGTACAAGCCCACGAGGCCCAATAACAACAAGTGAAGGCTATAAATACCTCCCCTGGCCCAACTGGGGAGGGGGTTGACAATTCTGGAGAGCGAACACTTGGGAGAGTTGAGGTTGTGAGCTTACACCGACGAGCCCACACACAAACAGTGGTGAACCTGACGTGAAACGAAATACATGGCGGCCGGAGAGAAAAGGATGACGAAGAGCGGTTACCAGGTGGGGGAGAGCTCCAAGCGACCCGAGCGGGAGCCGGAGGGGTATCGGCCGGAGCGACGTCACTCCCGGGACCGGTACTCAGAGGAAGTAAGGGCCAACGAGGAGTGGGACGACGAGGATAGGCTGCGTATGGAGTTCGAGGAGATCAGGTACGGCTGGGAGTCACCCGAGAGGCGCCGGCACAAAGGGGCGGCATCGCCACCGAGGGCCAGGAGAACGAGGTCCCGGTCGCGATCCCGGGAGAGAAGGGAGAAGGAGCGCGAGAAGCTCCGACGAAGAGAACGCGCGGAGGAGAAGGATCGCGCGGAGAAAGAGAGCAAACGGGAAAGGATGCAGCTCGTGGAGCTAATATCCAACCTGCAGGAGAGCCAGCGTCAACTGCAAGAGCAAGTGTGACCTAGTGGCTTTTATACCGTTCTATGATTGAATTCTGGTCAGTGGC
>LFYR01000981.1:1519257-1554065 GCA_001185155.1 Zostera marina | reverse complement strand
GAGAACCAAGGAGCTTTAATGAGAGCAGGTGGGGGTCGAAAGGGGGGTGGACGGCCCCAGGCCCCCGGGCCTGCTAAGGAAGGGGGGAGTACTGTTGGTACCATGGACCGCGGACCGCGGCCCATGGACCGAACCGGACCGGACGGCCCAGGCGGACGGACGGGCGGGCGGACGAGTGGACGAACGGGGCTGACCGTACAAGCCCACGAGGCCCAATAACAACAAGTGAAGGCTATAAATACCTCCCCTGGCCCAACTGGGGAGGGGGTTGACAATTCTGGAGAGCGAACACTTGGGAGAGTTGAGGTTGTGAGCTTACACCGACGAGCCCACACACCAACAAATGGCTTTCCATCTCTATCAATGTGAAATCATAGATTTAGAAAAGAACATTAGAATTATGTTAAGATTCTTTTCTAAAGTTTTTCATCCATTTTCTTATTAGTTATTTTGATAGTTAAGATTTAAAAAAAAAAAGTCAAAAATCAACATATAAGAAGTAGCATTCAATTGATTGATGCTAAATTGATATTTTTTTAATATGATAATATCACATTAAAATAAAAGTTTTTTTTTAATGCTAAATTGATGTTTAAAAGGCTACAGCATTCAATTTTGATGAGGTCAGTGAGATATGTATGTCTCCATGCGGTCCAACAATTCTAATATGTTCATACTAACAAATCAAGTATTTTAATATAAAATTATCATTTGACCTTTCTTTCCCATTTATTGATTTTGTTTGGTGGAATGGTAGTTGGGAGTTGGGTAGGGTTTTAATGTCATGAAAGTGACACTTTCTGCTTATTTTTCATTCTAAACTGGACAACTTGGGTCTGGCCGTTTTGGACCATATACCACAAACAGAAATAAGAAGTTGAGAGTAATTCTGTCAAAAAACTGAAGAAGGATATAAGTCAGTTTTATTCTTTATTGTATTTAAATAACTGATCTTAACTTTTTTTATTCCAGAATCTATGTAACGATGAACTCTGTGCCACTTATCCTATCCCATAAATCATAATGTTTACTTTGTTTCTCTTCACTATTTTCTTTCAACTATTTTTTAAATTACATTAGTCCCATGTTTTATTTGCCGCAATTGCTAGCTAAACTGTTGATGTTACTCAGGATTAATGGTTGTAAATTTATTATACAGGAATAAATTCCAGTCTCCAGTGAGTTTATTTGCACCTGACTTTGTTTGAGCTATAGTTTAAAAATACATAGTTTTTATAATGTTCAAATTCTAAATTCTGCAATAAGTTTAACCATTACACGGAAGAAGAAAAAATGCTCAATTTCTGATAATGATTTTTAACTGCTAATAAGTTTCCTTACCGACTGCCGTTGAATTTAACCAGATGTATTTCAAACGTTAGATTTTTAGCTTACGAAATTTTACCAATTAATACTGTTGAAACATAAAGGGATATTTTTGAACGAATAAAACCAACGTGAGGTCTAATGACCATTGGTCGAATGGCGGCGGCTAACGATCGTTTGATTAATGACTGGGCAACGGCTAACGATCGTTTGATTAATGACTGGGCAACGGCTAGTGACCGTTGGCGGCGCAACGACCGTTAGACGAATTGGCGGCTCAACGATTTCTTTTCAATTATCTAGTATAAATTTCATTTTTTTTAACGTTAATTTTTAACCGCTGGTGTTGCATTTAATTATTGATTTGATTGATCAGATTTCTGTCGTCTGTTGCGAGATTGCCTTGTTTTTTTAACAAATATTTTGGCCGATGGATTTTTATGTGCTTTTGAAAAATAAGATGTTTAAAATCACATTTTGTACAACATGAAAAATAAATGAATTTACTAAATGATCTTTTTAAAAAAAAATACTAAATGATGATTGTTAATCAATATTGGGCACAAGATGAGATTCTTAAATCCTAATTAGTTTAAAAAACTAATAAATATATTTTAAAAGGTAAAAACAAAAATAATTCCCTCCAGACAATAGCTGACTGGATAAAAATGAACTGATTTAACTCAATAAAAATGAATTTTGTAACAAACAGATAAACAAAAAACAAAACAGGTAGAAATTATTTACAAGGTTGTAAATAACATATCTCAAACAATTAAATACATTCGAAAGTCCAAAACTCATTGACTGCCCTCAATCTTACTCACCAAATCTTAATCAAGAAGAGCATTTGAAATGATAAAACCGAAAAACCTCAAACAAACATTAAGAAGAACATAACATCACAAAATTATTTTACCCCGCCCCTCTTATCAACACAAACATTATGGGTAATTTTTTTATCAAATTTAAGAATGAAAAATTCAAATTAGCTGCTTACAATTTTATCATAATGGAATAAGATTCAGGATGAAGAAGAAACACAATTCTTCAATCTTTCAATCTCCTGAAAAAAATATTTCTGTTTTCTTTTTAGATCTTTGGTAGTTTTCTTAAGATCAGAGATGTTATCATTCTTTTGCTTCACCTCTTCTTTCATTCTCTCCATCTCCTCAATGTGATTGCAATCGTCTGTCTTTTGCCTTTTTGAAGCATCATGTTCACTGTTATCTTCTTTTCTCTCAATGTGATTGTAATCGTCTCTTTTGCCTTTTTGAAGCATCACACTCTCTGTCATCTTCTTCCGGTGGTCTTTTATCATTTCTAGAAGACACACTCATTTTGCGTAGGTAGAAAACGACAGATTGGCCTGAACTTAGTTGTAAAGTAACAAGTTTTTGAGACAATCCATTACAGTCCTGAAACTTGCAAAAACTAATTATTGAACATTTAATGTCATTCTAAACTTTATAGCAATTTAAATGAACAAATGAAAAGCACTTGGGAAATCATAAATTAACAGCAGAATGAGACAAATGAGACGGTTCAAATGATTTAGAGAAAATTATAGCAAAAGAATCATGCCTTAGATTCAATTCCTTTTAAATCACAGAAAACTTTATCTGCATGTTTTGTTTTCTTAAACTTAGCAAATGCAGAATAGACCGTAGCACCAACTTTGGTATTAACCTGCAAGGGTAACACTACTTCATAACAAAGGGTTGAACTTATGACCCATGACAAACAAAAAGATATTAAGAAATAAACCTCAATGACAACACCCCTCTTCTTAGGAAATAATCTTTGCAATTCATCTTTGTGAACATGAGTTGGTATCCTGTGTAAGAAGAGCTTTGTTTGATCAGCTTTTGGTACCTAGAAATTATAATAAAACCGATATTAAGCTATTGATGTCTTGATGGAAATGGAGCATGATTAAAAATTTAAAACTAACATCATTTTTTGGAAGAGTAATGGGATCATTGAATCCATGTTCTAACTTGGCCAGAACCAATTTCATAGCAGCACATGCATCGTTAATACAATCATGTGGTTCTCCTTCTTTTCGTAATTCAATGCCTAAAACAGACTGTAAAAATTTCAATGAAACCATAAAAGATCGCATTTTCAATATCCTTGAAGAGTTAACAATATCATTTTATTATGATTTATGATTAGAACTTGTTAGATAAGCTACGTATTAAAAATTGGTATGAGATTTAAAACAAAACAACGGTTTGAAAAAACCTTTAGGCATTCATAATGAATGTCTTTTTTCAATACAAAACTCCTCCATGCATTTGAAATGGAACGAAAATAAATATGGTTATTGTAATTCTGCAATACCATCAAGCTTTTACATGCGATCGCCTCATGCAACCTAGAACATGTAGGCGATTCGCTTACATGCACTAGGCGGGTTAGGCGGATCCGGTTGGATATTTTCAAAATCCTATAAATATAGAATAAAACATACACATCTAAGCAAATCAAATCCAAGTAATCAAATTAAAAATTAAAAAAAATTAAAAAAAATTAAAAAAATTAAAAAAAAACGAGGATAGCCGGAATTTGACAAAACAGGTCAGATTCCGGCCAACTTTGTTTTCTTTTTTGACGGTATAAAGGAAGGGGGAAATGATCAAAAAATGAAGAAAACCTTACTTCAAGTAGGCGAGCAGAATAAAATATACACACGGCCGAAGATGGAAGCTTCGGCGAGGTGAGGTCTAGGGTTTTTTAAAAAGATGAGAAAGAGTGAGAAAATAATTTAGGCTTTTAAAAAGAAGGTTTTGGGTTTAAATAGTTTTATATTAAAAGAGGGGTAATAAGGGAAAGAAAAGAGTTTTAAGTTCTTTTAAATGGGTTGATGGATTACCCACCAACCCAACCCAACCCATCTACCCGACCCACATGCCCGGCTAAAAAATGTGCCCTAAAAAAATACTCTTCGCTTTTTTGCGCTTAAAGCGCCGCTTTTAAAACCATGTGAACGCCTACTCGCATGTAAAACCTTGAATACCATATTTGGCAATGCTATGCAATGAATATCATATGCAAATGGCAAAATGCTCCCAAAACCCGTGAAAACTATCTTACCTTGCAAAGGTTGTTCAAAGAAGGATTTTTGAATACAGAATCCGTGAAAGTGAAGATGTAACTCGTATCAATTACAGGAGCACAATCCATTTTTAGTGCTACAAAAGATAATGAATGAGAAGAAGATTAAGTATAGAAATATACAATTATGCATAACATACATACAAAAAACCTTACTGACAATAACAAATTTTTTTTGAGAAATTAAAACTTTCATTACTGAAAAAGAGGTTGAGCATAGCTCAAGATTACAAAATATAGGGAAATGCAAGTACAGTAAATGTAAAAACATAGTCTGTCTCTTATACAGCTATGACCCTGACTAACTGGCCAAGGACTGAAGCCTCAAGAGGTTGGACTCTCATGAGCGTAGAGCGTATAGATTGTATTTCAATCTGTGAAAGATTGTGTTTCTTATAGGATGTAGAATCATATGCAATGCTCACATCCTTTATAATTTCACTGCTGATAATTTCTGGGGGCCTTAGGGTGTGTTGTTTTAATCTTCTATTCCTTTCACACCATATGTGTCAGGAAAGGGATGCTAGCATAATCCAGTGTACCCCTAACAACTGGACTTGTGGGTGAATTTTTGTATTGTTTCCATAATATCCCCTATCCTGATATCTGTTGCGGGAGATGGGGGATTTTGCCCACTAAGTGTCCAAAATGGGGGATATCTATTGTTAAGACAGCTAGTGGTCTCTAGCAATAGGGATCTAGTGTAATGGCAGTTAAAGTATATGAGTTGTAATGTTTCTTCCTCATTTCCACATAATGGGCAGGACGTATTTATGTTGAGTCCCCAGCTTTGCAGTTTAGTTAAAGTGTTCAAACTCTTGACCTTAAATCTCCACAACATGGAGAGTTTGGGAGGCTTTTTGACCCAGATCCTTAGATTTATCTCTTGTAAGATGCTTCTGGGCCTTAATGTTTGAGTGCTTGGAGGGAGCAATTTGTGTGACCCTATAGTTACTCAGGCAGTTTATACATTTTCCTATTGTTTCCTTATTAGCTAGTATAGTTTTCCACATGTGAGAGTCCAGAGTAGGCCTACACTATATTTCCCCAATGCTTCTTCCTTTGATGTACCTAATTTTTATCCAATCTGCTAGTATGGAGTTATTAGGACTCCACATCTTCTCTGTTCTTTTAATCAAAGCTTCAGCATTAGTTGCAAAGATATCCCTGACCCCTATTCCGCCTTCGCTCTTTGGGAGTGCTATTTTTTCCCAACTACTCCCTCTTCTCCTGTCCCAAATGAAGTTGTAAGCTAGGCTCTGAATCTTTTTAATAACTGTGCATGGCAGTGTGGTTCCGTTTGCCCAGTATTGAAACTTACCTTGTAAGACCCAATCTACTAATTGGGATCTACCTGCGTAAGACAGACATCTCCCTTTTCATCTGGCTAACATTTTTTCTATTAGATTTATCAACTTCCAACATGTCGCGTGAGATTTCTTTCTTCCCGTTATTGGGAGACCAAGATAGTTGATAGGGAGGGACATAGTTTTTCAGGCGGCCATGCGGTCATGTGATGGCCATGACCGCATGGCCGCATAGAGAGCCTAGGCGTCGCTTAGAAATATAGGATTTTTTACATTTTTTCCCTGTATTGTTTAAATATTATAATAATTACCTGTATTTTCAAAATATTAGTAAAATAGTACTTAGTTTTAAGAAAATATAATAGTAGATAAAGAGAAGAAAAATATAATATTTACCCTAGTATTTAGGTTTTAGGTATTTACCTTCAGAAAAAAGAAGGTATGGAGGCGGCTAGAAGGCTGGAAGGTTTTAGGTATTAAGGAGTGGAAGGCTAGAGATCTGGTCGGCCAGATCTGGACGATGCTTGCAAGAAGGCTAGAGAAGGCTGGAGGCGGCCAGATTTGGTTTGTAAAATTCTTTCTAAAATACCATAACCCTAAAATTCTTTCTCAAATAGGTAAATGGGTTAGGCGGATCCGGGAACCAACTCGGATCTGCCTAACCCACTCCAGCACATGAAGGCAAACACCTACATGCGCTGGAGCGCATGGTAGCATGAAAAAGCTTGGGGAGGGATTTAGTTGGGAAGCTGAGAATGTTATGCAGATAATGATCATTCGTGCATACTTTTGAGTAGGTTGTTGAGCTCTTCTCCTGGTTAATCTCGAGGCCTGAGAATTTGGAAAAAGCAAGCTTTTTCAGGCGGTCATGCGATGACCATGACCGCCTAGACGCTTCAGGCGACGCCTAGGCAGTCGCCTGAAAATATTAGGAATTTTGCAAAATATACCTTGAACTTATACATATTTGCCCAAAAACCTGTAATTTCAGAAATATTTTAAAAAAATATATACATAAAGTTTAAGACCTGAAATTAGTAACACAAAGTAATAGACTATTAGTCTAAAATTTAAAATGTAAATAGTAAAGAACTAAAGACAAAGTTTATAAGACTTCTAAAACTTCTAAAATGGGTGGAGGAGATGATCTGAAAATCTAGAGTTTGGGGTTCAAAGGTAGGAGGGAAGGGAAGAAAAGAGGAAGAAAGAAGAAATAAGAGAGGACTTAGGGTTTTTTAAACCCTCACCCTCTTATTTAAATGACTTAAGTCATTTAAATAGGTTATTGGGTTAGGCGGATCCGGCTCCAGCGCATGACCGCCTATGCGACGCCTAGGCGTCGCATGAAAAACTATGGGAAAAAGTCTCTAGGATTTTCTTGATTGTTTCTAGAGACTTGGGATTTGCCTTTGAGAAGATCAGCACATCATTTGCGTAGATGAGATGCGAGATGGAAACTGCTCCATTCACAATATAAGTATCCATCCTCTTATCTTTGATGCCAATAACAATTTAAAGATTGCTAAAAAAAGGGGGAAACTGGAAAGTCAGATAAAATTCATAAATAAAAGGAAATAGGGTAAGCACCGTGTAAATCATTATAAAGAGAGTGCCCGACTAGAATAGAGCCATGCTTCAGTAACCTTTTTAACGATTTCTGAAATATATTCCATTGAAAATATCTAAATTAGAATGTCAAAATAAAATCAATTACTTAGTAAATGATAAGATGCAAAGGAAATCATCTACCTGTGCATCACGCAATGACAGCGTTACACCATCCAAATTATTAGAGGTTATTCCAGTAATATGTGTCCTGTAATCAACAACGGCATCCTTGGGCTTGACTAGCATATCAAGCTTAACCTAGAAAACATAGTTCGCATAAGAAGTTGTCATTTAATTCCTTTCTAAAGTAAAATCAAAATATTAACAAAATTGAAGGTGACACACCTCCAAATTCTGATCTACTGCACAAACATGCACAAGAGAATTAGTATCACTTTCGCATTGAACCATCTCACAATCAACTGCAATCATAGAGCGTGACGTCATTGCCTTTGAAATATTACTTTTTGGAATGATCACCCACTCCTGCATCCATGTCAATTATTTTCAAATAATCAAAATTGCAAAACATAAAGTATTAGTGTAAATATAGTTTCATAAATAATTGTGATTAGCTTATAGTTAGAATGGCATGTTTTATAATTCCTTAGTTAGTTAGTGTAGAGGAATAACTAAATTAGTTATTCTAATTATGTATAAAGACTACTCATGGCTAATGGAAAAGGGATCGAGATCTCTCTCCCCTCATTCACTCTTAAGTTCTTATATAAAGGAAATATGACTTCTTGTTTGTCCATTATGTTTGATTTTATAATTAAGTTAATTCCATTTTCCCACATTTAGTTTAAATATGCAAATTTTGTTTCCATTGACATGGTTTAAAATTTACATATTCCTTACTTTATTTTAAGAAAATATTGCAAAACATAAAGGAAATATGACTTGTTGTTTGTCTATTATGTTAGATTTTATAATTAAGTTAATTCCATTTTCCCACATTTAGTTTAAATATGCAAATTTTGTTTCCATTGACATGGTTTAAAATTTACATATTCCTTACTTTATTCTAACATTTAAAGTCAGTGACTATGTGAAGTTGTTTTAACATTTTAACAGTTGTTTTAACATTCCGAACTTTGTTTTACAGCTATGTGCAGTTGTGCACAATTTTATAATTGTGACGCAGTGAAAGTATGAAATCTAGAAAATGGTTTGTTGATTAAGTTTGTGATTGGATCTCAAATCCAAACACATCTTAATTAATTGTTTCTCCTTTCATTGTTTTTGTCAATCCATGTGTATTACTATAATGTCTCTCGATAGTGTGTTACTATAAAAAATCCAAAAAATACATGAAACTTCAACTTAGGGAAGCAGTTAAATGAGATTTCAGAAAGAGGCCAAAGGGATCGTTATACAATTGCAGTTCAACTGAATGTAATATTAGAATGATCCTTTTATAAAAATAATAATAATACTCAAAAAATATAAAGTTAATACATACTAAATAATTAGTTTATGCATTGCATTTGCATCAATGTTAAAAAATGCAATATTAAATAATCTATAAGAAAACCTCATTGTTGGAAGGCAAGTGATACTTTAGCTCATATGCTGGATGATTAAGAGTCAATTGAACAAGTTTCTGCATTGGCACAAAAAGTGGTCTGAGAAAATTATAAATCTTGAGTGGACATTTTTACTGTTTTAAATACATTTTCATAAATTAATCAGGATTTCCAAATTCCATGGAGTCTGATACAATTGAAGAATTGATGTTAAAATATATTGAATTATTTGAAATTGATTAGATAGTATCTTAACCCTTACCTGTACAGGGGAATCTATGCATTTCTGAACTGCATCGCAATTTCTGAAGGATTCTATAACTTTTGTGAAAAACTGGGAAAGAAGAATAAAAGTTGAGAAAGTATTCCAAAGTGATTAATACATAACATGATTTAATATTTTAATTTACCTTGACATGTTCTTCTTTAGAAAATGAATTAATAAAATCTTTCAATATAACCACAGCCCGTTTTCCAGGATCACTTATATGATTACCGAACTTCCCATCAAATCGATCTAAAAATTCTTTCCATCCACCGTATGAACCCTTCAGATCATTCGTTTGAGAAATCTTTACAAGTTTAACAAGGGTCTGACCAGTAACAGCATACAATGCGAATCAATGAATAAGGGAATGAATGTTTCTCTTCTTTACTTTTCATGAAGATTAAATAAATAAAAAGCTTCACATTGTGGTAAAAAAAAGGAAAAGAAAAAAGAACTGATTAGGAAGCATCAGAAACATCCATGGACAAACAAAAGATTCGTATTTTTGTTGCAATCTCCCAAACAATGATGAAAAAAGAACGCCAGATAGTGAATACAGACCTGCTTGTCGACGTCTTCTAGAATCTTCTCCATTGCGACGAAGAAACCAAGTAACAAAAACCCTAATTCGATAGCACCGGAAAAGCTTACTTGACTCAACCCCTCTATAAAATGATATATCTCATAAATACCCCTTTACTTAAAAATTAAAAGTCAAAACCCTACAAAACCCCAATTTGAATCCAGTCATATGAACAGTTTTATAAGAACTACTAAATTCGCCATTGGATTGTATTTTTTTTATAAACCTTATAGAAAGATCTATTTTTGGGTGATATATCAAAGTCACATATGATGATACCATTGGTCTATTAGACCAGGTCCATCCCCTGCCAGGCCTAACAGGAAAGTGTATAAATACCCTTAGGAGTTGAATGTAGAAGGGGGGAACATTTGTAATACACTTAGTAGATTGTCTGTTATATACTCTGTACGACACCATCAACATAATATATCGCTGGTCATATTATAGTAAAAATTAAATAAAAATTACGTACCTAGTGAAACTAAAATCCTGAACTCTTAATAATTTTAAAATTACTATGATTAGTTAAACTAATTTTCGTCGTAAAAAATTAAGTTAATATACAAATATTATGATAAAAGAAATTATATGACTTTCTTTATAAGCATGACTAGGGGTGAGCGGGGACGGGACGGGGATTGGCCAGGGACGAGGCGGAGATATGACCGGGTACAGGGACAGGGATCTCCGACCAAATTATTTTTTATTTTTATTTATTTATATTTATTTTAAACAGTAATGTATCAATGTTACTATTTACTAATGTAATTAAAATACTGATTTAAATATAAATAGTTAATAATATTACTATTTAGTTTCTTTTATCATAATATTACTATTTGGGTGATTTTAGTTTCTTTCTTTTATCATAATATTACTAATATTATTACTAATTAATAATTGTTATTTATAAACTTAATTAACTTGCTTCAAAAAAAAAACTTAATTAACTTATATTATTATTTATGATTTTAAAGTGATTAGTTGACTATTAATTAACTTTATTAAGGGTGATTTTATATTTTTATTTTAAGGTTTTAGTTTTTTATAAAAAGTTATCCGAATTCGAATTTTTCGGATACCAAGGTATATCTTGGTATCCATCTTGATATCTCATGAGGATTCAATCAAGTTTTTTTTAGATTTAAGACAAGATCCTAGTCAACTGTAATTTTGTAAACTTGGGCAATTTGACAAATTAGAATTTGTTGCAACATTCTAATTTCTCAAACACTTTCCAAAATCTGTACCTTTCAATTGTACAGTTTGGGCACAAGGATTAAGTAATTGACTGACTGACTGACTACCTTGTTAACAAACTAAAGCTTAAACAAATGCAACAACAACAACAAAAATTGTTATTATAAGTTTACAACAAAAACTTGTTAGTGATCATAGATAAAATTCTTCCCAGACTCAAGAATCATTCCTTCAAATGATTTATGTTTGCTGCCCAGTTTTCTTTTTACTGCCTCTACCATAACTAAATCCACAAAAAGAAGGGAAAAACTGCCCCTAATGTACAACACTCTAAACAAGGAAAGCGGGTTATCTAATCTATGAGCCAGAGACAAACGGAAGTTGGGCGACGACGTTTGGAAATGATATGTGGAGATTCTGAGTAGCAAAGTATGTGGCAATTCCAGCAGCATAGCCTGCCAAAGCAAATACACTTACCTGCACACAGGCAATGTTGTTATAGATGGTGAGAAAAAACATGACAAGAGATTATCTTTAGCACAATTATATCAATAAACTCTAACCTTTTTTAGATACCAAAAGAAATCAACCTTCTCCATTCCCATAAACGCTACCCCAGCAGCAGAGCCAATTATGAGCATTGAGCCACCGGTACCAGCGCAAAAGGCAATAAGCTGCCAAAACTCTGAATCTACTGGGTGGGACGTCAGATCATACATTCCCATTGTGGCCGCAACTAATGGGACATTGTCTATGATAGCAGAAACTATTCCTATTGTACTTGCAATAAGCTCTGTACTTGGAATATTGGCATCGAGGTAATTTGCCAGTTCTCTTAAAATACCAGCAGCCTCAAGGCTGTCTCAGTGTGATGAAATTGGGTTAGAAATTTATAAGAGTAAAAAAATATCAACGATGAATTTAGATATTGGAATTAAATCAAACAAATAAAAAGAAAAATCAAACAAGAGTGCAAAACAGATATTGGAATCTCACTTTGATATGCCTTTTGTAGTTTTGCCAATAGTAAGATTATCACACTACTTAAATATTTAAATGCTATACATGATTAGATATGAATATAGACTTAGATTAAATATATTCTAAAGATGCCATCGAATTTTAATTTGAGATTATAATGTTGAAAATGTAATTTTTTTAAAAACAAACTATTTTCATCTTAAGGTTTTTATATGAACTATGAGTTAATTATCATTAGTTGAGAAGAAAACACTATGGATTAAAAAAAAGATTGGCATGCCAACAAACTGTTTCAAAGTATACATAAAAACTTAAAACCATTTATAGCTACTTCAGAACATAATTCTTCAACTGGACATCACATAAACAAAGGAATGCAATAGTGCACTTACCTTCCTATAGACAAAAGGATTCCAAGGAAAAATAGAATCCCCTGGGTATCAATTCGAGATAAGGCTTGAGGCACCTTTAACTTTTGTCTTCCCGATTCTCCAAAATGTATTGCATCAGTCAAGATCCAAAGAACACCAAGTCCAAGTAGCATACCCATGTAAGGTGGCAGACCTGTGACAGATTTAAAGACAGGAACGAAAACCAATGCACCAATCCCAACAGAAAAAACAAGTTGCCCTCGAGGAGCCATTTGTTCTGACGATAACAAGTTGGAAGATTTCTGTCCTGTTTCATTAACCTCACTGCATGGTTAAACAAAATACTATAACATGATATTGATATTCAATAAAGCCATTTGATCCTAAATTATCATTTATCATTGTGATTAAATTAGTTTAAAATAAAATCATACCTAGTGAGAGACATAAGTGTGAGTGGGACAGCCAAAGAAATTACTGATGGCAGGAACAATCCCTGCAGGCAATTTTTTTAACCTTACAGAAATTAAAATATCATCAATATTATCTGTGAAAAGATAACTGAAAGCTAATGAAATATCACAGATTCATGCACTACATTTGTTTTATCCAAAAATATTTTTTACATGGGAGTTGTTTAGTTAAATCCTAAAACCTTTTGTATAGCAGTAACTATTAAAATGTCCCCACGATATTATTTATTACTTATTAGAAGTTTAAAACAAATGCAATCCCATAAATAACTTCCTTTTCTAAAGTTTTTGTACAACACAATGTGGTCCATGTTTTCAGGTGACGGTTTAAACTTTCCGTTCAAAAAGTTCTTTATTTTTTATCCAACCTACTAAAAAAAGCCAACCACGGTGTATAGTGTATACCTTCACTGTTTGCAATGTAGAAATCTGCCCATGTATCCACAACATAGTTGTTGTAACATCACCAATTGGTGTCCATGCACCTCCCGCATTTGCTGCTATCACAACAACAGCTCCTAAGAATCTACAAATTTAAATACGACTTGATTAGAACATTGTATATAAAAAATGAAGTGATGAAATGAATTTCACATGCTACACAATATTTAAAAAAAAATAGATTATCAAATTTGAAAATTAATATCATTGACTTTGAGATGTTCTGATAATTTTAACATAAGTACATAGAAAAATCCATAAGAGAACTATTTTTTTAGACTAATAAACAATTGTAAATTGTACTGATTGCTTACTTTCTGTATTCCGAAGGTGGAACTAGTTTCCGTAATAATGATACCATTACTATCGTAGAGGTTAAATTGTCAAGAACCGCACTGAGGAAGAAGGTAACAAAACCAATCTGAAAGCCATCAAGGAAGACTCAAAAAATATTTAAAACAAAAGAACTAGAATGATTATAAGTTATGACCATAACAAATTTATGTCCATAGAATTCCAACTAAAACATACATTGAATGTTTAAATGGATATAGTTGAATCATAAGAAACCATATTGTCCCAATTTGACATTTTTCTATTAAAGGCAATCGAGAACTAACACAATAACTCCAGAACTACCCTGAAAATCTATTAAGCAGCATAAAATCCAAGTGTTTTAATATCTCAGTAGTTAAGTTGGTTATATGAATTTCCAAAATGAGTATATATTTTCAACACCTAGTTCAAATGAATGAGTCAGAAAAGCAGCATAAATTTATAGCTTCGTTACCTTCTAGCAAGTTTTGTAAACTTGGCATTAGCCTTATTCTAATGAAATTTAATTGCTTCAAAAAAAAAAGATTATTATCCAAGATTATTGAATAATAATCTTCAACGCTGCTACTGATGTTTTCAAGCAACATAATAACACATGATTTTTCGGTTCTAAAATCCCTAATTATCGTATAAACATGATTCATCTTGCTGCATAAAGCACAGTTCATTAATACTACCCCTTTATAAGTTTTGTGATTTTCTTGTTCAGATATTATAACAGATCATAAATTTATACATCATGCTTTGTAATGAAAATTCAATTACATATAACTATTTAAGTTTAAGATACAGTTACTTCTTCATCACATTAAACATACATTTTCCTCTAACGTACAGAAAATATGGGGTAAGTTTCATTGTTATCATTTAAAAATATACATTCTGAGCAATAGTAGATTAAACCATGCAAAGTATAATAAAAACTGGTTTCATTACAGAATTTAAAGGGTTCTGAACTTGTGAATGATGGTGAAGAAATTTCTCAAATGTATAGAAAGTTACTAGTAAGTGAAAAAAATAAAAATAGAAATATGAAACAAAAAGTCCATGCAAGTAAAAAGTGTTGATGTTAAGACTTGATCGACATTTAGAAGAAGAAGAAAATATCTTAAACAAACTCATACCACCCAAAGGAGAACTTGTGGCTTCCTTGTGGTAATATTGTCAGTAACAAGCTTAAATCCTTGATGTGCATCAATAATTTCCACTATGGTCATTGCACCGATCAAGAAAAATACTATTTCACTAACTTCTCCCGTCGAATGGGATAATTCAGACACAGCTATTTCAGTTGAAGGAGCCTATGCACAAAATAAAAAATCAGACATTAAAAAACCAAATTGGGATTTAACAAGAAAAAATTTACACTATTTTTATCAGAAAACTGTACAACGTTTGTAACAACATAATACATAACACTCGTCAACAGTACAAAATAAATATTTGCCTATAAAAAATATTTATTTATTAAGATAAAATACACAAGTCAGTATCCAAAAAAATGTATAAGTAGTTAACATCTTAAATGCAAATGTATTCACATTTTCATTAAAGCGTTAAACTCAATTTTCAAGTTAATGAGTCTACTTTAAGGATTCCATAACGAAACTAATGTAGTTACTAAAATAAAACCAAGGACCCACAACTGATGATAATAGAAAGAAAGAAAAAGGCTTAACGTATCTTTTTACAATAAGTAAGCAATAACATTAGCCATGACCACAACTGTTTTAAAAAATAACATTACAACCACAACATATAAGGAAAAATAAGAGGAAGTTTGTTGATTTTTAAAATATTCCTGTAAAACTTTGAATTGCTATGCAGAAAAAAGTTGGCAGTGTAGAGAATGAGGATGGAATGTAATGTAATGGTGTTCTGAATACATAAGGATTAATCGTTAATGACCTAAGAGTTACCATTCATATAACACAGGGCATTGACAGATATATATAAGAAAATGTTGAGAACAATAGTGGATTTTTTTAATAGGTTAGCTACATAAACCATTCATTTATAATGGGAAATGGTTCACCAATACCGTGTGATCAGAAGAAATAACACATGTCGAAAATAATAAGCATGAGAAATATGATGATACCTACCAAGTACCAACAAAGAACTTAGGACAGATATTACTTACTAATAATATGAGCATCTAACCTCTGGGCAATAAGGTGAACGAAATTTATGAAAAATATGCATATCTACAAATTATATTGCCATACCCCAATGCTCCTTATTGTCCAAAGACCAACAGCCATCAACAATCCAACCCCACTTTTATTGAAAGCCAGCGATTCCTCAAAAATTATCCCTCCATATCCTAACACAAACAGTAATGCCATAGCTATATCCTGGACAAAAGATAAATATGATGAAATATTGCAGTAATTGTCACCATTTTAATTGTTAGGTGATAATGAAATCAATTTTCTGTTTACAAAAAATGGAAACAAAAACCTGATGAGCTGCGACCCATGACTGATTAATTACAATAGCACCAAAGGTAGCCGATGCTATTATCACAACAGCTTTAAGAATATCTGTTTTAGGCTGGTAATTTTCTTCATAATCTTCGGAACTATAATCATCTACAGAACACAAAGGATCGCATGTTCCAGCTCGCATAATATCATCCTACATATAGACAGACCAGCTGAGAAAATCTTAATAAAAAAAACATATGAAACACTCGCAGTTATAAGTGAGGCCGAAATAAGCGAAAGCGTGGAAGCGGAAGTGGAAATGGATCTAAATTTTCACCTCATCAGCATTCTCATCTTGTTCTTCTTCAGATACCGAATTTCTCACGGCGATGATTCTACGACGGTCTCCAGCCCATCTCCAGGAATGGAGACGATGAGGTGTGATCTGAGAAAAATAACTGATGACCGGCAGACGATAATTCCGAGCAACTGTGCACGGTGTAGAGGCAGTAGAACCGCCGCCGCTGCTACGAAGTGGATAGTTAGTGAAACTGTGAGGCCTAATCAAGCACCGTGTCGCCATCCTCCAGTCACTCCGGATGTAGATTCCACGGCAGATTGGAGAAGGTAAAGATAGGACGGAGGTCGGTGGAACTGTCAACCGTGAGATTCCCGGCGCCGTCGGAAAAATCTGTTCTCCCTACTTCCCTCTCTGTTATCAGTTTATATAGGCGGTTTTATGAGTGCCTATGCGAGTGAGTGAATGAGTGCGTGTTTGTTTCTCTCTCCATAAAATCTGACACACAATTAATTTTGGAAATTGATTAAATAATTAAGTAATTAAATATTATGTATTTATGTATAATTGTATAATTTTTTGTTATTAAACAATAATCTCTAGATAATTCAACGGATCAAATTAACTATTAAAGTTTTTACGAGTCCAGAGTTCGAGTCTCATTGTGTACATTTCGACTACGATTTGTTCAGACTTCAGATGTAGCCATTTCTACATCTCGTAAAGAGGTTTTCTCCATAGCTAATGAGAGAGAGTCAATGAATTTTTTGTTCTTTTTTTTACTTATGTTTTTATTTCTATACTTTATGTAACTTGGGCTTTCCTTTTTTTTAATAAACTTTAGTTGTTTAAAAAAAAAGGTTTCCTTCGTTCCGTTATCAAAAAAATGCACATAGAAAATATAAAAAAGTCAACTGTTACGACTGTTTTATTGAAAAAATCTTTTTCGATAATGAATCTTATGAAATTAAATTATCGTAATCGTATGAATCGATGATGATTAGTTGAATAATATTTTAGTAAATATGTCGAGAAAGATTTATTTTATAGTGTTAATAATGATGATATTTTATATCAGTACCAAAATATGACATCTCGTCGAGAATAATTAGATTGAAAAAAATATATTTTTGAATTTTGTTAAATGATTTAAAATTAGTCTCTTGAAAAAAAAAATCATGGATTCGTCGCTGTGTTGATCTGCTCTTTTTTTTTAAATCTTCTTTGCATGGTATAAGTATTAAGGTGAGAACGAGACGGGTACTTGAAAAAAAATCCAGTGAACAGAGAGGATGAAAATAAAAGGAAATTTAAGACTTTACAAACTTTTTTCCGGGTTAAAATCATGTTATAATCTCTTTTCCATCGAGATAGAGAAGTAAACCCAGTGTCATTGGGTAGAGTATGTTCTGGTCATCCTTAGATATAGATAGTACAGTAGTACCCAATTCCTGACCTGAACCCGATGTCATTGGGTAGAATATGGGTGAATTTGTTTCCACTCGATCAAATGTTCACCTGATCCAAACCCAAAGGCTTACTGCCTGACTGTTGGTACCATGACCTAGTGAACCACACATGACCCCGATCGGGTCCAAGGCCCACGAACCGAAGCAGGCCCTGAGTCGGGAGGCCCAACCCATGGGATAGTATAAATACCCTCTGACCACATGGTAAGGGGACGAAAAATCATTAAGAGACTTCCACTTGTAACAAGGAGAGACAAGTCCAAGATAGAGTGTTTGTGTGTGTGATGACCTTTACTGTTAGCGCATACACCATCACTGACCAAATCAGACAGGGTACGAGTATAATTTTTTCTTTCTTTTATATTGGATCCATTTTTGACGAGGTTCTCGGTTGCTGCGGTTTCTGCGGACGCGTCATCCGACCATTCGTTTTTCTTGATCATTCTCCGCCATCGGTCCAAAGCCTACTCAGGTACATTTTTAGTCTTGTCACCATGCTGCGTATCAGAGATGTACTTCCAGACACCAATAGCTCTCGCTGGTGGGTACAACCGAGAACCAATGCCTCTCGTTGGTCGGGTACAATCGAGAACCTCATCCGTCGGATTTCAAATCCGATGGATGAGAGGAACACCCGCAGCGAGTTTCAGGTGCGGACGTCCGCATCTGAAGTTGGGTGCTTTTATATTTACCCTAAAACTTTTAGTATACCCGTTACCCGATCAATTTGGGTAGGTTATGGATGATTATTTGTTACCCGATCAATGAATTTCACCTGATCCGAATTTTTACCCGATCAAATTGGGTATGGTCATACACGATCCATACCCTACCCATGGCCAACCCTACTTAGGTCTAATTAAAAATTAATTGATTTTGTCAATTTAGAGTCTTTTTAATTGGGTTTTCCTTGATATACTCCACTTAGTGGTCATATTAGTCAACTAAAGACAATTTAGATCTTTTGAAGTATAATTAATGTCACTTTAAAAAAGTGAGAACTTTATTGAAAATAACGTGACAATCATTCTTTCTTTTTCTTTTTTTTCTTTAAGGCGATCAGATTAGAAAATAAAGAGATTACAATACTACAATAATAAAAATGGCACTTAAGCAAACAACTAAAAATAAGATAGGATGTGTGGAATAGATTTGGCTTGCTAATCTTCAGCTTGTAGGTCAGTAACCAATAGCGAGACTTCCTTCCATCTTTTGATAGTTGTATCCTCCAAACATAACATGCGCGATTTCCTCTCCCACTCGTCGATTTCCACAACCGACTCGCCGATTCACTCGCGGATCTTAAAATCACCCTTGTCACCTCCAAATCAAGGATTCCCTTGCGGGATTTAACCCTAAATCGCACAACGACGGTGAAAATTAAACTCGCGGTGGAGCAACGAAAAGAGGTCACGGAAGAAAGGTAGCTAAAGCTTTCTGTCGCCCGCAGTCAGATCGGAGGAGAGGTTTCTTTCGCTCGCTAAGGTTGAACGTGATCTGTCGCTCGCAGGATCAGACGCTCGCAGATGTCGCTCGCGGTCACTCACTCGCGGAGACATCGCTCACAGTCGCGGTCAGACCGCTCGCAGCTCGCATTCGTCGCTTGAAGCTCGTAGACGCGGTCAGATCGCTCGCTCGCGACGGTCAGAGGTTCGCCCGCTCGCTCACGGTCAGAATCCCTGGGCGAACGAGCGAGCTTCCCTTCGCAGTTGCTCGTCTTCACACAGTCGCTCGTCTTCGCAGTCGCTTCTTCTTCACAAAAGGTCAGATTCTGTATTACAAGAAAACTATAATGTAACAATCAATTTCAATATATTTATCAACATGACGATGAGATGATAAATTGGACGTATGTAATTTTAAGATATTTATGAATTTTTAGGCTAAATTCAGATAGTAAGATTAGACATCAGAGAGGAATTGAATTAAATATGAGATGTTTGGTCTTGTATATTTTTTTGATAAATGTAAAAATGTCTACATTCGTATAATATATCAAAATCACATAATATATCGATTATATTATAATGGAAATTCAATAAAATTACGTCGCATATAACTAGACTTGAACTTTACATTCTCAGAAACCTTAATAATTAATGTGACTAAAGCAAGAAAGACCTATATATAGCCAACCAAATTCATGGAGGATGTTTAGAATTTTTTTACCCAACTCGAACCCAAAGGTTTTTTTACATAACCAAACCAGGTAAAATATGAATAGGATCCGTTTCCAGAACGGCACGTCCGCACGGCGATCACCGTGCGGTACGTGCATCCGATGTCAATCGGACGGTCCCGACCATGGTACAGTGTCGTCCAATGGCCATCGGTCGATCTGTTCACAATGTATGCACGTACGGACGTACGTTCGGGAAACATCGTGAATATGAATATAAGTGTTTTTATTTTTCTTAAATATTTACACTTGAAAATTTGGGTATACGATCCGAATCGAAGACATTGAATATTATCCGATCAAAGATTGTCACCCAACCCAGTCAGATAATGCATGCATGAGTAAGGACGATTCATACGTAGCTTATCCATGATCAGGCAGACCAATCCTAAATTTTTTTTGATAACAGAGGGTACCTCAGGTACCTCTACAAGATGTAAAAATGTCTACCTCTGGATGATATAACAAGATAACATAATATATCACTAGACAAATCGTAATGAAAATGAATACGACGAGACTCAATCTTGAAACAAACATAAACTAAATTTTTAGAGATATTGCCATTTTAAAAATGGTTTATTTTTTCAAAAACAATTTGTGCTAATCTCCATGATTTGACAAAAGAAGAGTTTTAAGAACACGATCCCCAAAAGCAGGGATAGCCGTCAGATAGTGTCCAGTAGAAGGAATCTCATGATACTTGATCCACGGCAAACGTCCAACTATGTACCTTTGTAGAGTAGCCGGAACCAACCCATCTTCATCTCCCTGAAAGAGATGAACCGGGACACTCACCGGCGGTGGCAAAAGATCAATCGGTTCGAATTTCCATTTTCCAAACATCACCATCAGATCTCTGTACAAAGATTCATGAATCCCTTGCTGGGTCGCTCCCTTAAACCCCTTTGCAAAATCCCCGTTTCTGTGCTTCTCGTCGATGAACTGCGCGTCCAACTTGTTGGAACAGTGAGTCGTCCCTTTGATCACGGTGAACGAAGGGAGAAACGGTTGACTCAGCCACCAGTTCAGAAGCCATGGTGTGTGGTAAGCCACATTAAAAACCCATTGATCCCCGACGTTGTATCTGTTTCGACCCTCGTCGGAGAGGTTTTTAGGGAAACTCGGCCAGTTGTGGTTTATTACCGGAGACATCAGAGCTGCTCCGGCAAGTCTATGAGGTATGTACTTGAGTGATCCCCAGATCGCATGACCTCCAAGAGAATACCCAATAACGTAGAATCTCGAACCCAATTGCATCGCATCAGCCAGTTGTTCGATATCCATCGCTTCACTCTCGACGGACCTGTTCGGGTTGGGGTCGCTCTGGCGATACCCGGCTCTGTCGTAGCCCACCATGTAAACGCCCAGCTCTTCCATCACCTCCTGCAAAGATAAAATTCACCTCACATCAGCCGAGACTCCCAAGAAGAAGAAGAAGAAGGAGGAGGAATAAAAAAGGCTGACGGAGGTTGGGTTGAAGGCGGTGTTTGGGGAGCTGAGGAATCCATGGACGATGATGATCTTGTACTTAGCATGCTCCTTGGGAACACCAAATTCGTAGTATGCAAGATGACGTCTGTCTTTGAGCAGGATTCTGGATGCAGTCACCGGCGGACCGTCGGGAGATCCGCAGAGCTTTTGTGGTGGGAATGTGATCCATCTGGTGTAGAACCAACTTCCGGCTACTGCTAGAATAGCCGTCGCGATCACTGCTACTCGGAGGTACCCATCAACCATGCTGAAATCTGTGACTACTTTCTACAAAATCGAATCTACTTAATCTTTCTTTCTTCATTCAGTGGATTAGCTTTAATAGACACAGTTTTCTTGTGAGATACATAAAAGAAAATAATCAAAATATTGGTAGAGCATCAGTGAAAAGTAAAAATAAATAAATGAAATGAACTGTTCCAAATTTTAAACCCTAATTTTAGACTCTCAAATCCTAAAATTTACCTATTTTATTTTCATTTCATATTTTATCTTTTTATAAAAGGTACTTTCAAAATATGAATTAGAGAGAAAAACCCCAATCAGCTCAATGTGTCATCTTTTAATCGGTAGATCATTATTCATTTTTTTTATAACGGAGGGTATCTTTCTACAGATGTAGAGTTGTCAATACCAAAACCACATAATATATCATCGGACAAATTTAAGTAAAAATATACAAGTAAGATTCGAATTTGAAACCTCAGAAACCTTAATAATTCCTAAGATCAGTGAGTCGACCTTATTTTGTAAAATCATCATTGGTAAGACATTTATCAGATTTTTTTTGTTTTTTACATATCACATTTCAAAATCAAACCATTATCACATCTTGAGATCAAACTAATAGCGTATCTTAAAAAAACAGAATTAAATAATGGTGCCTTAAGTCTTAAGGTAGTCTTTTTGGGAAGGATCGAAAGTTCGTGATGTTCAAAAAAATATCTTATTTTTGTACATTTATGGTATTAAGAGTCAATGTCAACTTAAACTGACTCGAAAGACTGAGCTAGTTAAGCTCAAGCTCGGTTCGATAAACTCGTTAAGGTGACTGATAAGCTCATTAAAGGTTTCTTAATAATTAAATAAAATATAGATATTAAAAGTTATAGATATAATTAATAAGGACTATTGAATAAATTATAAGAAAATTTAAATAAAAACTTAAATCTTTCTTAAAATATTCGTTTTTTTTTCAATTTTAAACTTATCCAGCTGAGCCCGAGCCTGAACAATTTCTTAATGAATCGAGCCCGAGCTTGAATAATTCCTTAACAAGCCGAACCCGACTTTATAACCAAAAGCTCGACTCCCTCGTTTGACACCCTAATCCTAACCTATCTTGGACCCAAGCAGACAGGTCCAGGTTTGGGATAGATTTTTTTATCCCGGTAAAGACTTAAAATTTGGTTGTCTGAATCCGGATCCAGGTCGGGTCCTCCTGATCCCATCCAATTAAGGACCTGATTCATGTAATTTATATGTTTTTTTATAAAACCATTCATTCCCAGGAGAGTAATAAAATCACTTTTAAAAATCATAAATTCATCTCATCTTATAAACTGGGACTGGTTTACAGAAGTTTGAAAGTCTAATCAATCCATTATCCATTTATCCATCACAACTTGAGATCTTCTATAACTTCATGCACACACCTCCTGATTGTTACCCAGATGGTGTAAAATCCTCAGATAACAAAAAACACACTTAACATTTCATTATCTCAATCAAACTTTTGATATCAATGAAACAACTTGAGTTTATCCCCACTTAATTAGACATTTCAACTCTTAGAAGCAAGACACTTACAAAAACATCCCAGGTGAAATAAATGTGGGAGACAAATGCAGACTACAGAGGGATGTGTTGTAAATAGATGAGAATGTGGAACATGACAAACTAGACTTAAGAGATTTTATCATGAAGTCTTACCACAAGATCATGGGCATCATCAAGAAGCTTCCACACATCCAACTTCCCAGCCATGCTATTACATTCCCACATAATCTCAGCCAGACTACTGTGCTTCTCTATTATCAACTTTCGTTTTTGCAAAACAGAGGCTGCTATAGCATACAGAAGTAAGTCCTCTGTTGGAGGAGCTCTCAGTCTTATCAGCCCCCATTCTGATTTCCCGATTCCAGCACGAATTGCAGCTTGGTCTGCCCACATCACCTCCCACAAACACAGAGTTTGTTCGAAGCTAAGTTCCCTCCTAAAAAGAACAACAACCATCCGGTAAACAAAGAAGCAGTCTTGTGCCTCAAGCTTCTCCAAGTGATTGTATAGGTGTGCATCTCTCGACTTTATTATCTTTGACACCATATTAAGCTGTCTTCTGATACCCACCTCATCAAGCCTAAAGTTATGTCGGGATTTATTCATAAATCCGACGAAACACCAGAAGGCTTCGTCATTTTCTTCCATTACTGTAATTATTGGGCTCAGTAAGTCACTCATTCCTTGGCAATAACCAATATCAGGATCATAAAGTGCATATGCTTCCAATACAGAAACTAGACGGGCAGCATGATATATTCTGCATGGTTCTAAATGGTGATAATCTTTCAGTCCAACCTCTTCTGCAAGTAAACGTGCATCATCATCAGAAACCGTGGCTTGAGAACGACCGTAAGATATCCATTCTTCATTTGCCCGGATAGCATCTAAACGGATAATTCGTTGCCACGTGGTAAAGTCCTCGGACATTTTTTGTGAAACCTTGGAATCTTGCAACTCAAGTTCTTCGTTTTCTGCTGGCTTGATTATTTCTGAGTATTCTTCAGAGTGGTCACTCAGAGAGGATTCTGTTTTTATCACTGGTACATCAACATGGGTGATATCACTCTTCTCTTCTTCAAAAGTACACGATACAGAGGCAGCACCATCCTCAAGCAATGGCATATCTATGTCATCAAACTTCTTTCCTTCTACATAAATAGATTGTTTAGGTAATTGGAGATTTCCATGATTTTTCCCATTGTTTTCAATCACCACATCATTGGGTTTTCTTTCACTTCCATCTTTTGATTTTAAAAGTTGAATACATCTATTTCTCAGATTCCTGTACTCTTTCCTGCAGGAAAAAAGTATGAATTTTTCACTTTTCCCATTAAACCTCTGTGAAATATTCTACAACTAACAAAATGTGTTTAATCTTGCTGATAGTATATACACATTTCAATTAATTTTAATTTGATTTTGAATATATTTCAATTTTCAATGGATACTTCTTTTTTTTTTTGAGAAAAAAAAATGTTAAACAGTAAACAAAAATTAGAGATTTAAAGCAGATGCATAAATGTATAACAGTATAATCTATAATGCACCTTTTTTGTTTCCCAATATCAATTCTTTCAGCATCCGAACTGTTTAGATGATAACTGCACAAAAGAAATATCCAGATATAACAAGAATTACCTATCAAACATGCAATGGAGGGCTTAAAACAAAATAAAGTCCTAAATCCTAATAAGCACCACATGTCACTATGGGATGCACTATTTACATAATAAACATGAGCAACAATTAACAAAAACGTAATTTTACATTTATACTAAATGTTATAAATGTCCCCAAAACCAAGGTTCTCTAGAATTCTAGGTGGTAAGTGTCAGGTAACTCAGGTTTTTTTGTATGCATTTTAACACTTAAAAAAAATTATAGATACAATTCCTGGTTTATAAATTATAGGACTATACAAAAATCGTGAACCATGGTAAAATATGCAGGTACTTCGAAAAACATATCCAGAACTACGAATATGATAAATGTGTTTCATACTTAATGTAGGAAGTAGGATAAAACACAGAAAACAAATACCATACAATAATAAAATAAATTTGTTTTCTTCTTATTTGCACTATTTACAAGATCCATGCCTGACTAATTCTGTAATTCATCAATCATCATCATGATTAAGATGCTGAGATTCTTACACTCCTAGAAGAAAAGGCCAAACCTCTCGCCTAATGTCAGGGTCAACACCCTGGATTATAAATAAATGGATTTTAATATGATAAGAAAAATGAAATATAACACGAGAGAGTATGCATTCATATTTCATATAATTATTTTCAAGAAATACTCACACCACTTCGGACTTTTTTGAGAAACTTTTCACCGTCATGTAGTTTTCCATCAGGTGTGAATAGATTCTTCCATTCCTGAAGAGTGAGGGCTTTTTTAATTCTCCGATGAGACCATGGTGATTTAAGACCTCCTCTGAAGAAAAGTCAAAGGCAAAGAAAAAAATCGAAACATTTATGAAAATAGTAACGCATAAAAGAAAATGCTAGATGAACTACACAGAAAATGTCGGATAAATTTATTGTAAATGTAAATATATAAACGGATAATAATTATAAGGGACAACTTATGTATAGATAATACATATACATATTTGCATGCAACTTCATACCTAACCTTGCCTAGGACATTTCAAATGGTGATGCATCAATCGTATTATCCCTTCACATATTCCTAAATTTTAATTGAGAACCTCCATATGGGGGACAACCATCAATAGGTTTGCTACAATCACATGAAAGTGTTTTTTATTGAAACAATAGAAAAGAGACAATATAAAATGAGAATTCTAGAAGACTAGAACCAACATCTTAGCCTGCAAAAGACTACGAGGGCCGGAATTCCAGGAATAAGAATCGTAAAACATTGCCTTTTTTCTTACAGTTTCATAAATAATGCCAATATGTCATAAAAATGATCAAATATCAGTATATCATACATTCACACTATTAAGCATAAAAATGATTTTCAATCATCTTTCTAAAATTTTCCAATGTCTGGAGAAATCTTGTTTTATTGTTTCATGGCATGATTTTACTATCAAATATTCAGTATCATGAGCTCCCTTTTCCGTTTCATTTTTTTACGAAGAGGAATTCATGTTATTAAAGTTTAAGCATCACTTGAAAATTTGCATTATGGTTACAGTGTAGTTAGTGCCAAGGTTCTAACCTCTAAGACTATTAAGACACATCGCACTGGTTCTAAAATATCTTTTAGCCAACCTCAAACAATGCACAAGATCAAGATGGATGTAGCCTGGTATATAATTGCTACCCATAAGGGTTGATGGTACCCCCAATTCATCAGCCCAGGCCCACAAAGGAGTCCAGAAGCAAGGCCCAACAAGGTGAACGAAAGAGGAAGGCCCAAGTCGCCTCACAGGCATTCGCCCGACCAGGCGGACCGGGCGGACTTGTCGGCCCGAACAGTTAACCGGTAGGAAATTGTATAAATACCCCTAGGGGTGAAGTGTAAAGGGGGGGATTATTTGTAATATACTCGGAATATACTTGTTATTATACGGGGAATAGAGAAGATCAGTCACCTTTCTAGAGGGACGCGATCAAGGGTTTAAGGCACACAAAATATATAGTTCTCAAAAATTAAGCCGTGCATGATCCTTAGTTTTCACATTCCGACTGGTTGATTCACTCACTCCATTGATGGGTAACAAGCTTGGGAACATCAAGAGGTTCTAATTTTTGAACTTACCACAGTTAAAAAAAAATTTATGCAGCGATCATCCAAATTCTAGAAAGCAAGGAAAGGGGTTTTCCCCTAAAGTCAGATAATTCGATCGCCAAATCTCTGTTTATTGATTTACCTGCGGGTTGTGATGACGAAAGTAACAGCAAAGCTGAGCCCAATAACGACCGTAAATCCGATGACATAGGCGGCATTCCACTGTCCTCCAACGCGAACTTCCGCCGGATACCAGTAGGTTCCAGGTAGCCTCACCACGTCCGTGATGCTGAGGACGCTTCGCTCCACCCAACTCCACATCGAAATAGGTCAGATCAATCAAATCCTGTGGTTTCTCCCCAATTCTGTCGAACGAGGAAAGAGGGAGAGAGAATCTAAAAAAGGGCTTAAGCTTGAAATCCAGATTATCATGTTTTTAAATCAGTATGATTCTAGGAAAATCGATTCCAGGAAAATCGATTCCTGAATTTTTGATGTCAAACAAAGAAGCGTAATTTGAACCGTTGATCTTAATCTCGCGTTCGATCCAAAGGTCCATGAACTCCCCCCAAACTGAAAATTGAAAATAAAATATTTAAAACAAAAAGATAATCTGAATCGTATAAATCCATCGGAAGCTCGGAGCTCCTCCTACCAATACCGTTCGTCGGCTATTTCGTTCGAAGTAGAAAAAGGATAGGAGAGGAGAAGAGAAGAGGGAAAAAAGTGGTACGAAGAACGATGGGCGCCGGTGAAGGGAGGCACACAAGACTGATTCAGGAGTTGGTGCTCTACGCAGCGAGTGCGGCGCTGAGTTTTGTGGTGCTAGTCGCCGGACTCAAGCAGTTGGACCCAAATCGAGATGCCGCAAAGAAAGCTCTAGAAAATAAGAAAGAAATTTCCAAACGTCTTGGTCGACCACTATCTCAAACCAATCAGTACGAGGTCGGTCAAACTTTGCATTCCTGTCTCATTTTTGTCCATTACGAAATCAAACGTTAGGTTATTTTTGTTTTTACCTCTTTCTAGTGTTATTGTTTAACTAACTATGGTACTGGTCAGCTATTATTAATTAGGGTTTGATGCGTTTGTAGTAATTACAGTATTGCTTACCAACAAAATGTAACAGTTTTGCTTATGTATTTTGTTATTAACACATTTAATAGCTTAAATATTTTTTGTTAACATTCAGTTGGAAGGTATTCATTTATTTAATCATGCAATCAAATTTAGATTACAACATCTCCCACATTCTATTTGAATATATCAATATATTATATTATATTATCTTATTTAATTTCTTTAAGTTCACAATTGGTTTCCTTTGTCGTTTTTATGTTCATTAAGTTTTGGTTTAAACTTCAAACTTGCTGTAAATTTATCGATTTTCCTTATTTATGTTTTTTTTTGTATTAATGACATTCAGGATATGATCGCCTCTGATGTCGTAAATCCAGATCATATTGACGTGGAGTTTGATTCCATTGGAGGACTAGAAGGCATCAAGCAATCACTATATGAACTTGTGATACTTCCACTGCGACGACCTGAATTGTTTACACACGGGAAGCTTCTTAGTCCACAAAAGGGAGTTTTATTGTATGGACCGCCAGGAACTGGAAAAACAATGCTGGCAAAGGCCATAGCAAAAGAGTCAGGAGCTGTGTTTATTAATTTGAAAGTATCTAATTTGATGAGCAAATGGTTTGGTGATGCACAGAAACTTGGTGAGTATGATTAGCAATTTGATATGCATCGTCTGTTGATATGTTATGTTTCTTTCTTGTGGTAAATTTTTGCTAAGAAAACTAATCGACTTGTTTCTAATTTTCTATTGTAGTAAATAACATAAATTATTCTGTCCTGATGATGGTTTTGTATGTATTATTGCAGTATCAGCTGTATTCACTTTAGCTGAAAAATTGCAACCTGCTATAATATTTATTGATGAAGTTGATAGCTTCTTGGGTACACGGAGGACAACAGACCATGAAGCAATGACTAATATGAAAACTGAATTCATGTCCATGTGGGATGGCTTTACTACGGACCGTGAGTACAAGAAAAATTCATATATTCATCTTTGTTTAATTTGAGCACTTTATTTTTAATCTATCTTTTCTTAAAATCAACTTCAATACATACATTTTGATAGAACTAGGGTTTATGCAACAATCTCAAATCAATAATTCTGCAGTTATAGGTTAATTTCCATTTTTGACATTTTCCGGTGACAATTTAATATGGTTATTGGTTAGTGAGATAGCCTATTATTTATAAAAAAATACGAGTGGGATTGTAGTTTGTTTATGATATTTTAGTATTTTTCATTTTGAGAGAACCCAGGTTACTAGAGGTATGATAAATCTGAGGAGAAATTAGAAGAATGGAATTTTCAGAAATTGTTTAGCTTCCCTTTCTAATTTCTGATGATTACACCACAGGAAATGCCCGTGTCATGGTTTTAGCTGCTACAAATCGCCCTGGAGAGCTGGATGAAGCAATTCTTAGACGTCTTCCACAGGCTTTTGAAATTGGCCTCCCTGACTGTAGTGAAAGAGCTAAAATTCTGAAAGTAATTTTGAAGGGTGAAAGGGTCGATGATGATGTGGATTACAAACAGCTAGCTGAATTTTGCAATGGGTTCTCTGGTTCAGATTTACTTGAAATATGCAAGCAGGCTGCTTACTTTCCTCTTAGGGACTTGTTGCAGGAAGAAGAGAAGGGAAACTCACTTGCTGTAAGTGCACACATTAAATTAATAGCGAGCCTAAACCCAATGGTTAAAATAAAGTAGTTCTATCTGATAACATCCCTGACTAATTTCTGCAGCAGGTAAGATTACTGAATCAATCAGACCTCTTGACTTCTTTGTCAGCATCCAAGAAGGTAAAGGCATCAAGAAGTGGTTTTGGATCTGTTAACTCTCTTTTGTCGAAGCTCAGAGGTGAAGAAGGTAACGCCTCATCCTTAAACACCGAGGAGGCAATGAGAATTTTAATGAATCTTATTGGAAACATGCAAACGCAGGTTCAGGAAGAGTAGATGACTAATTTTTATGTGTTATCATATGAAAAACACCCTGTGAATTGTGATTTTATCTACTTGTTAGAAGAAAGATACATGTATTCCACTGCAGGGAAGGTGATTTAATAAACAATATAAATTATTCGCCTGCAGATTTTTTGTGTGGAAATTTTGGTATTGATCTTACTTCCCAGTAATATACTAATGGCGAATTATTTGTATTAGACAGTAATATACAATTTGTAGATAACACAAGTATACAACAGTAAATCCTTTTATTTTCTAATCGTAAAAGGATTCTTCAAGAGCTCTCTGCCTTGAAGCAAAAATCCAATGCAATGGTAGAAAATGTAAAGATCAATATGCTTTCTGAAAAATAAACTGCTTGTTTCAGAACTTGTTGTACGAACTCCAGGTGATCCTCTACTCTCTCTCTATTACAAGTATAAGAATACAAATGGTAAAAGGTCCCTTCCCTAATGTTCTTGGGGTACTTATACTACTACACGAGTTGGGTCTTTAAGCTCGTGGGCCTTCTGTATGGTTCCGGACCCACTGGTTAAGCCAAGTCCTTTTTATATTTCCTTGACTCATTTTTTTGTTCTTTTCAAAAAAAAAATGCTGCTCTGTTTTTTTTTTTTTTTTTTTTTAACTTTTGGCACGAGTTTTGTGCTTTTGTTCTGTTTTCCAAAAATGCTCTGTTATTCAGTTAATAATTAATATGAAATAAATAGAAATTCTAATTGAATTGTGTTCTAAATTTCTAATAGATAGTTAAAAATAAGTGATCTGGTTGAAAAGACATAATTAAAGGGACTGCTCGTGTTCAATTGACAAAATTCCTTTTAACTATCTTCTTGACCAATAATATTTCTTCAATTAATTTATCAATCTAAGATTTGGGTATTCCGGCAGTGAGTAGTTTAAATAAACTGTCACTAGAAGACTGTTCTTTATCCTTGAGATTATTCTGATCCAATTTTGGCCTTTTGTTTGACCTGCCTTCTTCAACCCCACTCTTTCCTACCTGAATGAATGCAACTTTGTTTGAATTACTCTGACTCCAAGATGTTGCTTCTACAGTTTTGAGTAATGATCTTTTTATGCATTCAAATTTTGGAGAATGATATTCGTCGTTTACCGTCATCAATTGTTCAGTCTGTTCGTCTAAATAAGCACCATTCACTGAGTCAGACTGTACCTCTTGATCTGCAGACGAGTTTACTCCATTTATAAGATAATCATGAGATATTTAATCCAACACAAGAACATGGAATTTTAAGGTTTACTGAATTCCACCTTTCTCTGAGACATCTATAGTTTCATACAATATTGAGGGCACTTTCACTGACACTTCCATCATGGGAATTGCTTCAGTACCACAATCCTTTTTCTTTGTCATTGTCGTTTCATGCAACACAAACTTATCTTCCTCCCAAACACATTCTAAAGAGATGATTTCTTTGCACAGAGGAGGATAATACTCTCTAAATGCCTGTATACAAAAAAAGTACAATACAGGTAAATTTAATTAAACTTAGAAAGTATCATGATTCAAATTATGTTTTGGTGTAGAGTAGAAATGAAATACCTGAACTCCATTCTTTGTGATTTCTATTGAATGCTTCTCCAGTGATATATCTGTGACCAAATTGTATACCGTAACAACATCCAGAAGCATCTGATAAGTAAACAGAAAAAAATAGCAATCAAGTTTTATTTTCAACTTTAATTATTATGAAAATATGAAATTATTCTGGAATTGAAACACTGACCTGCTGAATAAGAACTCTTATACGAGAAAGAAGAGCTAGAACTATAAGAGAATATGACAAAAAGAAAGAACGAGCCAGCAAAGATGACGTTCGACTGTCAACATGTTAAGGAAATTCAATTGAAATGCACCATTCACCATTCAATTGTCTAAATACTAGAGATATTTGCATATTAAATTACTACTCAGATATTAAAACTCGATTTTTTTTATGAAATAAATATTTTCATTACTGAAAAAAGATTGAGGGTGGCATTGCCTGAGATTCAAATATAGGGAAATGAAAATTGAATGAAAAAATGTAAAAACGTAAAAATATAAAGACATCTATGTACCCGGCTTAGGAAGAAATGGACTAATGCCTCAAGAGGTTGGACTCCCATAGAATTATGGCCTGCAATTCAGTCTGAGACCGATTGTTTTTTTTGTAGGGTGTGGCACCATATGCAGTGCTTTCACGTTGAAATTTAACATAACCAAAAATAAAATTTAAATTATCCAATCTAAGAACAAAAAAATCAATGTTTGTAAAACATTAAATATAAAAGAAAGGATACATATATGTCATGATTATTGGTTCAAACATCTACAAAAGAAAATATGGTAAATGTTAGAACAGAAATATGAGTACTGAATGGATATTGGACTAAACACGAATGGTTGGTTTTCACAAATTTAATAAATGACAATGACAAAAAATATATATGACAATGAAGATGCTTGCCCATTGATACATCAGTATAATTATTAAAGACAGACCTTATAATATAGGCACATTTTTTTGCAAAAGGTATTTTTTTTATTAAAATGAAAAAATGAGATTACGACGCATATTTATGATATTCTCCCATGTGGAAAAACTAAAAATAGGAAAAGAACTTGCCCCTTGCCTCCTTATAATCTATATCTGTACTATGTGCAAACCTAGACCTTAAGTTGGAGGCTAACTACTTGGTAAATAATACTCTCGATTCTCAGCACTATTAACCAATGGAGATAGTGGGTGTGCCTCCTTGGTTGTCGATTGCTTATCCTAGTACTTAGAAATGCTGAATACGTCTCTCATATCCTTCCAAGCTAGTTCAAAAATCTCTCCTGAGTCCAATGGGGACGACTTCTCATATTGTTACACTCTTACACCCTTCTTTTCTTATGTAACATACAATGATAGTCACAATCATGTGGTGAAGTGACCAAATGGTTTTCTTTTTGGCAAACCTAGTCTGTACTCTCTAGATAACTAGATGAAGAAAATGGAATATAAGGTTGGACCTTCCCACCCAGATACCCAATGCAGCATCCCAACTTTTTTCATATGAGCTCAGAGTAACTAAGTCTAAAGAACAAATGATCCACTTTGTTTCTAGGTCGATTTTTCCACATAGGATGCAGCCATGCAGGTGTACACATTACACTTTCTGAGAGGACTTCTTGTTGATGTTTTCCCTTATATATACTATATAGGGAGTCCCCCCCATCTAGCCCTCCACATGTACAATGGGAACTTATAAAAATTTTAAACAGGGTTTGCCTTCTTTCCATTCCCATCTAATATGATAATTCTGGGTTATGAATATTAGAATAGTCTCCTGATAGCAACCACTCTGCCCAAATCAAGTGAATCAAGCTGCCATTTCTGGATCACTATAAACAGTCAATCATTTATATATCTTTTCAGCATTCATAAACACAGAGCCTTTAGTTGTCATTAATCAGTTTCCAATTTCCATGCTCTCATGACCGTGGTAGCAGTCCTAGAGGAGAACAGATCTCCTATGCCAGCTGATAGCTTTACTCTTATCCCAGAGAAATCTATTGATGATACTCAATAATGTTTTTAAAAAGTTATTTGCTATTTTACATACCTAAAACCAGAATGATAGTGATGTAGCACATATTACTCACACTGTTCAGAGTAATCCTGAATTACTATATGAGAGTGGTTATTGGGGTGAAGGACAGAGTGGACCTCTCTCATTTAATGAAGAGGCCCATGCATGGTTTGACATTAATCAGACCCTCTCTCCTTTCTAGGAGGACAACAACTCATATCATTGGGCTGTCCACTACCAATGGCGTATCCAGGATTCCCTGACAGGGGGGGCAAGATTTGCAGAAGGCGAAATTTTTTTTTTGTACTAATTAAAAAACCTATACAAATTTTGGCATGACCTATTCATATAATTGATTATAAAAATCTATAAAAAATCAATACATTCATTCCATAATTAATATTCAATACATTAATTAATATTCAAATTAAAAATAAATACATTCATTTAATTAACAATAAAAATTTCAAATACATTTTACATTACTTCAATGTCCTACGACGAAGACACATATCATTAAATATTTTTAAAATAACTTCGTTGTCTATAGTTTTAAAAATATCTTTCTCGATATATGTTACTAAACAATCATTCATCAAACTATCACCAAGGCGATTTCTGAGACGAGTTTTAATGTGGGAATCACATTAAAGAAATAAATAAAATGGTTCATCTTTAATTAATTAAAGAAAGAAATAAAATTCACATGGATATTTAATCAATTTAGGTCCCTGTTTTAAAAAATCACATGGAATGATGAAAATTCATATTTTTTCAGGTTGATGATAGTTCAATTCAATTTTTTGCAAATGGTTCATTTTCCTGTTTTAAAATGGTACATTTTTTTCCGAATCAAGCTAGGTTAAACACAAACGGATCAAGAATTCAAGATAGACGGACATACCTAGAGCGTAAAGGCTAGAGAGTAGCGGAGACTGGACTCTGGAGAGTGGAGACGAACTGAAGGCAGTGAAATCCGATGGTGGTGGTGTCCTGTGGGCTGTGGCACAATAACTGAATCTCAATGGACGGTGGTCGGAACGTGAGAGCTTGACCGGTTGACCCTGAGATGATCGTGAGGTGGATGGGAGGAGGAGAGATTGGGGGAAGTCGTGAGTTTTGGGGAAGGAGATTGGGGGAAACAAGATTGAAGGAAATGAGATGGGGGGAAACGAGATTGGAGGATGGGGGGAAAATGAGATTGGGGAAAGAATATTGGGGAAAGAATATTGGGGAGATTTTGGGAGAAATCGTGGGTTTTGGGGAT